>JABRWK010000205.1:6551-17702 GCA_013372445.1 Hypothenemus hampei | reverse complement strand
TAGTTTCTAGACTGCTTTGTACAATACGAGAATAACAAGACACTTGATCGTCTTCAGCCCTTTGCACCTATTTGAAATTGTACACCACCAGGTTGTATACGTGACTTTAAACAGCATGGAAGCCCTAAGTTTAAACTGAAATATAAAGCCTCAATGGGTGTGTGTATCGTTAATATGGTTGCTTTTCTGCACGAAATTGTTTAAGTATAGATGAGAAATTATATCCAGATAATTCGATCGCCTCTTTCTAATACAATGATGTCTGGTTCATTTTATTAAACGGCATGGCTTTTAATTACACAAAAGGAAATTAAATTAATTCTATTTGAAATCCTGAAAAAATTAGTTTGAAAATTTTGATCGGCTTCTAAAGTCACAGAAAGAGAGACCCCCCGTCTGCGACAAAGCAAGCACTTGAACAGCTGTGGATAAGACGAACGATCATCGAGCCCATTGCACTTTTGTCGTGATAACTACACTGAAACCGGAAAACAAACGCGTGCATCGGAGGTATTGGCAGGTGAAAAAACAATGTGGGTGTGAAAGCTGTCGCTGTTAAGTATGTTTAGTTAAGTTAATAAGTTGCAGAATCAGTCGATTGTGGGCCTTGGGGTTCTTAGTAAATGACTCATCCGTTATAGTTTGAAAAAACATATTTGACGTTATTGTAACGTTTCTTAAAAAAGCAACTGTCTTGTTCGGAAAAGTACTACCAGAGCTTTCAGCTTAGCGTGTTTATATTTCCTAAAAGCTTTGAAAAAAATCAGCGCTTTTTGGAACGAAGTAGATTTATTCAGTGCTTTTCTATCAAGAAAGTTTTTCACTTAATCCTTGAATGGATGTTTATAAATACAGACCAGATTATGAAGCAACAATAAAACTGTCCAAAGACCTGAAACTAAAAGTTTTAAACTTAACAATAACAATAAAATCGATAGTTAGAAAATTAAATAGTGGCGCACTAACCGAGGCATTACCTACATAGATCGTTACCTTGGATTTAAACAATAAATCTAATAGACTCTATAATTTTTAAAATTTATTCAAAACCTTAAACATCGTTAACAAAACTGAATTTTAAGGTGATTTTTTTAAAACATGATCTCCTTGTTCGGTCCCTATTGAAGTGTAACTTTTGAAGAATGACTTTATGGTACGTTCGATAAGCAAGCCACGTCACATATTCAAAGTCTAATCAAATTTACACAAAAAAAACTACGAATTAAACTTTTCATGCTAAAAGACAAATCGTGTACGAAACAATTAACCGAAGATAAAATAGTATTCAAGCTGCTTCATAGAGCTTTATCAAAACAATGGCTCAGTCCTGCAAAACACATTTAATGGATTACCCGGTTTGTAGTTTACATCGATAAATTATTTCAAGCGATTTTCATGAATTACGTCAAATTAGTACGTCTCCGATCGCTCAGTTGATAACGACGATAACTTTAATTAATTTCTTTGAAAGTTTCCCCTAAAACATCATTAATTAATTTCATTCGAGAACTTTAAATTCTCTTTTAAATGTTTAATGAAAATTTTAAATATTTTTTTAATAAATCGACACTCGCAAATAGGAACATCAAATCTCGATTTTTGTCAAAAATAACATTCCATCATATTTCTGTAAGAACGCTTGCTTATTCATATGTATATTATAAATATATAAAAGTGAGCTTAAGTAATCGGAAAATATCAATTTGCAATATTCAATAAATAATGGACGATAACCGCAGGAAGAAAACCTTTTATTATCAATTTTTAGACCAGCATATTTTTAATAAATAAAAGTTGATCTTTAGGAATAAAAAATAATTGAATAGGAAGTAGGAAACTAACTTGAGGTCAGTCTTCATCAAATTATAATTAACGTTTAAGAATAAAAAATTTATTAAGAGCGGTGAATAATAAAAACGACTATTATTTGTTTTTTAAAAATAAAAAATTTAACATGTACAAATATGAGAGCAAGAACGGACTAACTCTCAAAACAGACCCACCTATTATAGTCCAATTTTTCTCATTACAAACTGAAAAATAATTCAATATAAGAACGTTTTTTGAGTTGCCGTATAATATTAATAGGACTGAGGTGATTGAGTCCATTTTTGCTTTATTCTTTGATCATTTTTGAGCCAGGTTAATGCTGTGAAATTAGATACCGTAGGTTAGTCCGTTGTTGTTCTCATAGCTTCATATATCATCGGTATACAAGAGAAAGTAACAAAGTCCAAAATTGAAAATTTTGAGATTTTTATTTTTTAATAACAATATCTATAAAATATGTATATACATATAGATATATTATTGTACAGGTGGCCGACAATTAACACATTTTTTTAGGTGGCCGACAATTGGTGCATTTACCCTACATAATCTTAAAAGAAAAACTGATCAAGTCCTATCGTCATAGTTTAATGTTGAAGAAAAGTCACAATTGATCAAGACTTTATCTTATGAAAAATACAAGAGGAAAATCTAATTGTAAGTGGACTTGGATATTTTGAAATAGACTTGGTCATTCTCTTCCTTATACCGACGATATCAATTAAACGGAAATTTCCCAAAATATTTCTGATTTAGGGTCTTTTTAATAAAAACTTTTTAGAAAATATGGATTCAATTATTATTATTATTATTAATTCTCGTATAGGTGTCTATAAGCAAATTTCTTATAGGAAAATGATCCAATGTCATTTTTGACAAAAATCAAGATACCATGTTCTCGTTTCCGAACGTTAAAATGTTTACAATCTTTCTCTTAGCAGCATTAAGTGTTATTTCACGAAATTAAACTTATTTAATTAATTTAAATACAATTTTAAATGATAAAATCAGTTGAAAGTGTTTGGACTTCAAAACGCAAAATTTCTTACTTTCGTTCTTTTAGATCTTAGATTTTTATACAAACACTTCAGAAAATCAGATCGTCTACTCTGTATTTCATCACACCCACCGATTAACTGCAAATTATGTTTGAATTATCCGAAAGAATTGACATTTACACAGCAACAAGATTGAGTGTTCTTACAATAGTGTCCTGTTTTCAAACGTACAAATCGAAGAAGATTTATATGAGGCATAAACGGTTTGATTCTTCACAGAAAAAAATAGGGCTGTCTTTCTTAAATTAAATGAAATAAACCTTTTATTAACTTGAAGTCAGGTTCGGATTAACCAACGAACAAGTGAGACACATGTCTAGAGATTGTAAAAAATACAGGCTCAATTATTCACTCTGGCATTACCACTAATAGCAACTGTGAGGAAAAATAAAATTAATTTTTTCCAAAAACACAAATGGTATAAATGAAGAGTATATGATGAAAATAAGGGCGAAACCATGAGAGATTGCAGTATACCCTATTCAATTAACTGCAAATTATGTAAGGTTATGAAAGTGCTGATAATTGAAAATTACAAATCGAATTGAGCATTCTTATAGCTAGTATTCTAGTACCTAACTAGTTGTTTTCACAATGATATTAACATTAAACATTATAATGGTTTGAAGACAAGATAAAGTAAATAAAATATCTGAGATCTGAAATTCTGAGTAGTTTCAGGGAATCAATTGGCCAGACAGACTAATGCTAACATCTTAATTTATATTGTCTGATTGCAAATCCATGAACAGGACTAATTTGTATTTTATTTATGGTCTATTGGGAAGTTTGATCCGACTCTGCTTAAGATTACCCGATTGCGAGGAACGTTTTGTTATTATAATTTTTTAAATTTAACCTATTCTAATTTTTATATTTATTGTGATTTGAAAACTATTTATAATCTGTCAAGAAACATAATAATAATAATAAGTAAATTCGGTAAAATGAATATCATCTTGAAATAGGGCATTTAAAACAATGCCTTTACAAATACTCACTGAAACATTATAAGTGAAGTAAAAGTTCTCACAACACGGTTAAAATGCGTCAAAATAGATGCATATTATAAGTAGATACATTAAAAAAAATTGTTTGGGTGCATTCCGCGACTGATCGGCACAACAATAAAGGTCGGCTGATGTTTTTGAAAAGGATTGTCGATAAAGATAGGTTGGAAGAAAAATTTAAATGCGCCGTATTCCAAACAAAATAGATTTTAATAAACCCTAAAATTATAATGGAAAACTTACCTTGAATAACAATCATCATCACTATAATGTTCTTGCGCCCCATTGTCACTAGTAAATCACTAAACACACAACAAATCCTCCCGATCACCAGACCGTAACGTTAATATTATTTAACTAGCACTGCACCAACATACATAAATAACTTGAATACCAATCAGTGGGGCAACATTTTCGAAATTAATTATTCTTAAAGAAGAACAATATTATCCAAATACATAAGCCATAACGTCAATAGATTTTTAATTTAACCTAAAGAAGTGATTATTTGACATAATCCTTGGAACATGTTTTTAATAAATGCCGACAAATTAAAATGCGCGCGAGAACTTTCCGAACGACGACCGCGTGATAGTGTACCTCTTCCAGTTTTTCCAGAAGAAGCGTCTCGACGTTGAAACGTACACTGGCGTCGGAAGAATTTCACAATTTCTCCCACTCACTCCCACTCACGATCGTCCCGTATCGGTACGTTTCGGGCAATGCCGCAACTCTGCACTCTGCACTGCATGTTTTGCAATTAATATATTATCATTAAGCATTTTAATTAGACACAAGAGAAAAGGCGCTCTATGTTACTACCAGTGTTATTAGGGTAGGTTCGTTGACTCACCCTTGGACTGGGCAAGTGTTCATATGGGCGTCTGAACTCATGCGATCGCCAGCTACGACTATTGCTCTTTTTTTTATTGGGATTAAAAGCTCAACAGAAACCGCCATCTGCTTTTTTATGGAAAGAACAGGGGCGGCTATGTTCGATAATTTATTTTTTTTAATGTGTTTTAGAAACGCTCTTTTATGCGTAGTTTGCCCCCAACAGCGGGAAAGCTTGTGATTGATTATTAGTGTTTATCGTTTATTTTAGCACACAACAAAATGCCATAAAAATTCATTTATTTTCGATAACAAAAAGTTAAATTAGAGTAAGAATTTTTGGGATTATACTTTATTTTATTTAAACAACAGTGAATGCAGCGAAAAATTCAAATTTATTCTGTCTGAATAATAAATTTAAATATATTTATTAATTGGCTCTGTTTTCATATTGAAAAAAAAAATGAAACAAAAATAAAATTCGTGGGAAATTTAACAAAGCCCAATTGTAGATATAGGAAATGAGGAAACAATTAGCTAATAGTTATTATGAAATCAATTGTTTACGTGAAAATTCCAGTCCCTCTAGTAAAACCTGTCACGTGATTGACAGGGACAAAGTCAATTAAAAGAAATCAAAATTAATAATATAATTTATAATTAAAAATTATAAGTTGAAAGAATGTGTTTCAATCACATTGAAGGTCTCTTTCAACAGGATGATGCTAGTTGTTATGCCATTACAAAAAAAAAATAATAATAAAGATTTTACATATATTGCAAAATAATATTTCACTTTTAAAATAGGCATCCCAGATTAAAACGAAAGATGGAAATAGTATGAAGAAGAAGGTCTAATCACACCTTACAAGAACCCGTTTTGGAGATATCTGAAATTATCTATAGTTGATTGCCGGCCACTAATTGACTACTATATCGAGATATATAGAGAAAATACGTTATTAATAGAGTAGTGGCTGGTTCAATTTTAGTTTTCATTGATTTGTATTATATGGGCCAACTTTACTTAGAAAAGATTATTATCCTTTACATTTATTTACAAGAAATAATTAAAAATTAACAAGGTCAACAAATTTATTAAGGAACGAATGAGTATAATAAGAGCAATGTCACAAAGTATAAAAAGAAAACAACTTGCTTGAAAAATTTTGGATGAAAAATTGACATAAAAGTTATTTGAATGGTAATTAGCACGTCTTTTGAGACAAAAAAAAAAGAATTCGAAGAAGATACTATAGTAAGACCAATTAAATTTTTTTTTTCGCATTTTTCTTTTATTTTGTTTGACTTTTAAAACCAACATTTTTGCTGAAAGGTGGCTTAATGTAGGCCCATACTAAATTAGCAAGCAAAACTCCAAATCTCTAGTTAAGTCCAAACCAAAAGAGTAAGTTTTCCGAGTTCTTAAAGTTAGTTAACTTAGTTACTTCAATATTTTGAAACAAATAAGATCGATCACAACGTTACATATACCTAATCTAATTTTGAATATGGTGACATTTAAAGATGAGTTAAAAAGTTTCGGACCTGTCCTATTAAATATGAAAATTTAATTGAGGGTTCAGAATAAAGGGGCTGTAAGTGCATTATTTATTTTTTCATTTTAATGTTACTTAAGGGCATAATTGACTACTTGAAGTTCATATCGGTTTAGTATAAAAGAGAAATTTTCAGAATTTTAGCGCAATAAAGATGAAAAAAAAATTCAGATTTTTTGGCAATTTTTTGTTATTCAGTTAATTTTAGATGCGATCATTGTAAAGCTAATAATTGTGCTTAAACATCTTTTATTTTGGATTCTTTAATTAGTGAGCCACTTGTCGAATGGTTTTTATTTAATTATCAAGAGCAAAGAGTTTTTCAATTTTTCAACAATGAAGAAAAGTAAATCAAATATTTTTTCAATAAAGATATACCTTAGGTACTACTAATGCTACTAATAATACTAAGTAGCACATTTGTAAATACAGTAGAGCCTCCATATAGTGAACTATCCACTACAGTGCAAATTTTTGTGTTCATTGCAGTGAATGTTAACATTGAACTCTAAATAGTGAACAAAGTATGTCTTGCTAGAATAAATTGCACAACCACATGCATTTTTTTATAAATTCGAATTAAATAACAGTTACAACACAATAGGAAACGTGCGTATATTTATTTAAAAACATATAATAAACATATAGCGTAAAATCACTATTACATATTTTCACATGAACCCTAAATAGTGTACAACCTCGATAGAGTGTGAAGCCCCGGTCTGAATTAGTTCACTATATCGAGACTCTACTGTATATCTTTTGAAGTTTTAGATATAAGAAAACCTTGCGCATAATGGATGTCAAAATTGCTCACAGCTGAATAAAGAATGATCAGCAGGATCATTTCAAACTTAGATTTAGCTCTCTTTCAAAGCAATTCTGTATTCTATTTGCACCGATCTATTATTGAAGCAGGGAGTGGACCAACTAAATACAAGACTTCTAAAATAAAACAATTGACTAAACAATGGATAACAAAAGGCAAATCTACCCCGAAACGACGAAAACAATACCAAATGCTGAAAAGGTTATTCCAGCCGTATTTTAGGATGTTAAAAGCATATTCGTTTGGTTCGACAATCTTGAAAAATAAAGAAAAATAAATCAAAAGTACTAGACTAATTCAAACAGATGAGTCTCATATTTCCACAGAAAACGACTCAATTAGCAATAAAGTTGTTGGGAAGGCTTTCTTATAACTACAGTTTATTCCTCAACAAAAACAATAAAAAAAAATAAAACGTTCGCTAGTAGGGAATATCTGATGAATTTTGAATTGATTGCAGTTACACACATTTATTTTCGAGAGTTCAAATGTTTCTTTCCATACCTATATATATATATATATATTTTTGTTTTTGTAGGTAGATTAATCTAGCTGGAATTAAAGTGGTTAGTGCTAGATACAAGCTGGCATTACTGCAATTCCAAAATCCACATTAAACATAATGTTCCATTTAATGTTTATAATTATTTCCTTTGTCCTATTTTCTTTTGTTCGATTGAACTGTTCTTTACACAAAAAGATTAAATGTTAATTTTGAACAAAAAAAACTACTTGTATAAAACTCTAAAATACCTATATTATATTATTCTTAAATTTTACATGCAAATCTTTTTGTATCTCATCTCTTCCTAGCTGTAGCAAAATTCTGAAGCTCTCATTTATATGTCAATGCACCTCCCACATCAACACTTTCAATAACATCTATCGGTGCATGTGATCTCGCAAAGCAGCTTTTCCATATTTTCGTCCTTTTTATTTATAATCCACAAACATCTAAATTCAAAACAAAATTGAAGTAACCAAGTGACTTTCTGTTGTTACATTTGAAATGTTACGTCGACATTGATTTTACTTCTAATCCAATTAAGAGTGGAAATTTGTTTTAGGCTACCTAGGGATAAAACCTAAAACATTAAATCAACACCAGCTTAAGGGGGGTTAAATGAAAATTTTTAAAGGATTTGCACAACAATGAAGGAAGAGTGAAATTTATTAAAATTAAAACAAAACAAACTTTGTTACGGTCGGATTTTAGACGAGTTAACTTTTCTACTAAACTATAAAATGAAAAAATATATATAAGCAATAACAATAAAAACAATTATTTCTTGTAAAATGCAAGAGTTAAATTGAAATTCTCTAACACAATGGACATTTAGTTAATTTTGAACGAATAACACAATGCGAATGAAAACATTATTGTTTGTTTCAAATGATTATTTTTACGCAAAACATATCGTGAAAATTGTAATTAAACATCGCAATGTAATTAAAATGGATAGACATGCACGTCCTGACATGAAAAGATTAAATCAGCACGACCTTCCATTTGTATTATTTATAAGCACCAAAAAAATTACTTTGAAATTTTATTGTTCGCTAAAGCAATCGAGGCAACCGCCCGTTGACTTCTGACTGAAGAAGCGATCAGCCTCGTGCCACAATATGTTATAAGCTTTTATTATTATTCCAAGACGTGCAACAGCTGCTTACCTAGTATTTAAACAGATCAGATAAATCGGAACGATCATTAGACACTGGCACTTAAGATAATTGAGCACAAAATCTTGTTTTTCTTTTGTCATTCATTGATTTTATGATTCAGGATGCTTAATTACTGGTTAATCTACAAGTTTTATATTCAATGAGTAGATTAAGACGTAATCTACCCTTCGAAGGTGATTCAAAATTGGCTCGTGCCATATCAGCGGTTGTCTCGTGTGTATTTTGAGGGGCGTTCGCCAGCTGGTTCGTTTAATGGTTCTCGCATTTCGAATCAAACTTGTTACGAGCGATAAACATCAATATACAAAAACAGGGGGAGAGTAAATGTGACTAATATCTGACTTTTTTGGGAGTAGAAAAAAATTGCATGGGATTCCTCCCGCTGTGTTAATACTGTGGGGTCGGACATTAATCCACTAATTAAGCTACAATTAAGTAATGGAAACTTTATTATAGCTTTAATATGTAATAATGAGACTTTATTATTGGATAAATGACGTTGAATGGAATATTAAGTAGATGGATTTACTGGAATATTATTTTTCATGTTGGTACAAATGGTGTTCCAGAGTTTGGCTTCTGAATAATTAGAATTTGAATCATGTTCTTTAATGGCAATTACAAGCGGTGGGCACGTGTTGGTTGGTTACAACGAGAGAACTACAAGTGTGTTAAAGATTTATTATAAAACTTTGTTACATTACTAGTCGAGATTAAATCGTAAAATACCTAATTTCATCGTTTCAATCCGAGTTTTGCTTTTCCGGTACTCGCGTTTTCCTACCTCGTCTTTTCGAATATTTATCTCCGCATTAATTAAAGTTTCGGTTAAACTTTTATTCTGATACAGCTTCTTTTAGCTTTATTATAGTCGCCTTAGGCCTTGAAATCGTGACTCTTATTAAATGATCTTTAAGAAAATCATTTATTTACTTTTTTTAAATAATAGCAATTTTTCCAAGAACTGTTCAGCTTGTCACCGTGAAAAGAAAAACAATTATTTCCTTTAAATATGCATGCCGATTTTCCTTTATTTCTGTTAAACATCTGGATGTCAGGTCCAGATTAATGCATTGCTATTGGTTAGCTGCAAGTTAATTAAATTGTTTTCAGGATTCCCACTTTAGTAGTGAGAACTGCGACTAACAGACATCTAAAGTTAGAATGTCTGTGTAATGTTACAATAACCAACCCATAATGTAGAATATACCAGGTGTTCATATAGTAAGTAATTTGTATATGTTTCATGTATCGCTATAAAGAAATTCTTTTTACCCATATGTTAATGGGTTGACAACGCCAAACGTTTTAAAAATATTTGCCAGTATACAAAGTGAATCAGAAATAAAAAATGAAGCAAACGTTTTTTTTTTTAAATGTCTTTTCAAGATCCATATAACACCAAAAAAATATTTGAATTTGTTGCGACGTTACCCAATTATAATTAAATTTTTTCAAATTTTTCAATTTATAAGCCTTAAGGAATGAATGAATAGTTAAATTATCACTGTAGGTTTATTGAGGATAGTTGCATCAAGGTTGAATAAACCTAGAAATTGGATTTCAAAAGGATGGTTAAGTACAGGCTGTTTAAAAAATAACATTGAATTTTAGATAGTTTGGACGTTTGTTAACCCTTAAGGTGCACACGTACCTCAGAATATCATAGAGTGCAAATGGACTCCTTGGAGATCCCACCTAAAAAAAGACAGTAAAGTATGAGTGGTTTGAAATATCGATTTGCAAAAATTCTGGAGTGTTCTTCTACATACATATACCTACTACCTTTATAAAAAATAATTGTTAGATTGGCCTAATATTACTTTTCAGGTCAGAAAAAATCTCGATTTTCCTGTAATGAGAAAAAGAAATTATTTACATAAAAAAAAATCATAACTTTTGTAATTTTTCATATTTCAAACTAAAAATTTGCCACAATATTCGTAAGATTGTTGTTCATAAAAAAATATAATATGACAGTGCATGTTTCAAAAAAAGTTTTTATTTTGAAATCTGAAATGTGAAAATTTTCGAAAATATGTAATAAACGCTATTCACATTTACTACACACATTTTTTTGATTTATTCAATAAAAAATTAACATTTTTTTTTCAAAAATGATTAGACTACCACAAGATCCCAGATGCGCCTTTAGGGTTATACTATACAGTGAGGACATAAAGTCTGGAATATACTAATTTAAAAATCAGGGACTTATTCTTAGAAAAAACGCTCGGACACGTCGATTTTTATTTTTTGCTGTGCTTTTTTTGATGGTAAATCCATGTATACAGGGTAACCAAAAACCAAGTTACGACCACTAACTTTATTTTTTCAAATGGAAA
>JABRWK010000204.1:128703-144574 GCA_013372445.1 Hypothenemus hampei | reverse complement strand
TAATAGCATTTTTGCTACCCGGTGTAAATATTTTCTATACATCTTTTGTAAGTTCGGTTCTGTTTGACAAGTCCTCGTCTGTGGACAGATTCAAAATTTGGTAATATTTCAGTTCGCACTCAAAATTTTAGCACCTTAGTAAAAAATTGTTACTTTTACCAACATAATTCGTTTATCACTAGACATTGCCAATCATTTTCCTAAATTTTTGGCATATAGTTGTCCCATTTAAAAAAAAAACGGACTATATTTTTTTAATAAAAAATTTCCCACTAACCTTCTTGAGCACATCTGCTACATTTCCTTTTAGCTCGAGTTCCCGTCCCCGGTCCTTTTTTCGTTTTATTATAAGGAGCTGCACGATTATTTTTCCCTTTTCCTTTAAATGTCCTAGCTTTGAAGCTCCAATTCAAAGGACCTCCATCTCCACCCCCTCCACCCTCTCCACCATCATCATCATCATCATCATCACCTCTATGATTCCCTCCCCCTCGATTGGGCGTCTATTGAGATATTTAGTAAATTAATATTGCTGTATTAATAATTCACTTACTTCGTCAGCCCATTGAAAGAATTTGCAACTATTTGTCATGTTGCTGCAAACGTAAAATTGCCTGCCCTTATTAGGACCATCTTTATTAACAGTTCTTAATACAGCAACTTGATTACATTTACATCTCACTTGGGTATTATTTCTAGTTTGATTGAAACTATTATTTGTCTGTGTGTTATTCGAATCGTTCGGATCCCAAAGGAAGAAATTACATTGAGATTGGGCACATTTATAAAACTGCCTGCCTTTATTCGGTCCATCTTTTCTCACTGTTAACAGGACCGCATCTTGGCCACATTGACAATGAATGGTTTCGTTTTCATTATTCGGGGTTTGACCTACAACTTAGCCAGTTGTACATGTCAAATTGGAACCATTGTGAATTTACCTGACGGTCCAGTTATATTTCCTAAACTTAGGCGTGGGGCAGTTCCTGAACTTGAGTTTGCAGTGGAACCTCCACTATAATTATTAACAGTATTTGTTGGAGATTCTCTATGTGTATTATTTCTTTGTTGAACAATAGGAGGGTTAGGTTGTGCTAAAAAATCCCATTTTTCTTCAGGAATTTAGGTAAAATCAGAAATCACCTGGCTTAATTCTGTTTAAATTAAGATTCAAAACTTCCACCACATTGTCATCGCATCCATTTATGCATAAATTATTCGGGTTTGGTTCTCCAGGGAAAGGATTAGGTCTAAAAGTGAATTTAAACAGCTTATGGTTAGGACCACACTGAAAAAAGTCAAATAGTTGCAAAAAGAAAATCATTAAAAATACTAAATCACCTGCTGGCAAGTTTCATCTGTAATTTCAATATTTTTAACCATAGCAGGAAACCATAAGGAGGTTTTACATTCAGGATAACCCATACAACTGAGAAATTTACTGTTTCCATCTTTTTTGGTTCTAAAATTACAAAATTAATCCATTTTCACTATATTTCATTAGTAAGACTATACCTGAGAATCATATCTTTTCCGCATTTAGGGCATTTTAAAAATGGCCTGAAATCTTCCTGATTTCCTGCCACATTTATTTCTCCTACATCCCTAGGCTGATCTTCCAATCGGTTGGCTAATTTATTGTCAATCAGCCTCATTTTTTCAGCTACACTCCTAAACACAGTTTTATATTTTTCAATTTGTTCTCGCATTACCACTTCGGCGTCTTTTAGGCCATCGCAAATTAATTTCAAGTCATTTTCAAAGTCTGCACGCAAAGTTGGCTTGGCCAAAGACACTTCCAATCCTATATCATTGTACCTGAGTGAGTTTGTTTTGTTTTATATTCCATTAAAGAAAATGAGCAAGAATACCCTTCAACTAGACCCATTCCTAATGTTCCCGGTACAAAATAGATATTTTCATGTAAACCAACGTATTCGCGAGATTTAATTGTTTCTATGTGTTCAGCATGAGTGGCATCAGTTCCGATTCCATGTTTTTCCATAAGGGCTATCAAATCAGCTTCAGTGAGTAATTTGGGCGGTGACGTATGACCTTCCGCCTACAATTTTTTTCTTTGTAACTTGATTTTCAAGGAAGAGCATGTTACCATTTCCAAAGTAGATGGATTGAAGGTTTGTCCCTGTTCATAACTATTTATTTCTTTTGCATTCCATTTTTCATAAATATAAACATCTAAATAGTTTTTCTCTAATATAATCAGGCCTTTGGCAGTGAATTTTTCGCCTGCCAAGTCAACATTTACAGTCGTCTCAAAACCTTGAGCGTCCTTGTGAACGCAAGCTAAAAAATGCCTTACAATATACTCGTAAATTCTTTTTTCGTTTCCTTGAAGATGGTCTGCATATTTGATGGGATGTATAGGAGGATGGGCCTGAAAATCTTACAATAATACAGATGAAACATTCAACAGTATGACAGTATACTTGGTCAGATTTTTTTTCCATGACGGGGATTAGGTCCTCCTTCAGTCATAACGCGTCTGGCAAATGGGCCCCACTGATTGTCATTTTGCTGTTGTTCAACTAAGTTTGCCAAATTTAGCTCCTTGGGAAAAATATTCGTTTCAGTACGGGGATAACTGATAAATCCTTGAGTGTATAGTTTTTCTGCAATTTTCATAGTTTCTTTGGCATTGATTTTCAACTTCCGCGAGATAATTTTCTCCATTTCCTAAAGGCAGGTTAAACTGTACATGATTTAAAAGAAAGAACACATTCATAACACATACAACTGTATCCAAAGGTAGAGGTCTCCATTTACTTTTTGGCTTACTCTCCACACTTTCAACTGTGGCCAATGGATTCTCTTTGCAGTGATCCAAAATTGCTTGGCAAGAATTCTTGTCAAATAACCTTTCCCTCTTCCATGCAAATTCAGTTATTAGGTCCTTGACTTTATGATTCACTATTAAAAGAAATGTAGATTTATGTATACATATTTGTAATCGTTTTACGGAAATGGACTGAACATTTTACGACTCGTCCACCTATGTATATTCGTTTAATTTCACAAAATAGGCCTGGATTAGCAAAAAAGATTATCCTTTTTCACCGGAATAATGCTTTTTACGTTGAAAATTTACGTAAATATAGCACTATCCTTACTTTTGATTTTCCAAAATGTTTCAGGTATGAAATCTTCAATACTTTGATATCTTTCCACTACAAATCCTAAGGTAGGAAACTGGCAAGAGCCGTAACTGATCAATTTATCTGCTAATTTTTGAGGGAACACCTGCTGCAACCTCAATGTTTGTAATCGTGTAAATGCAGCTCCTAAAAATCAGTTTTTTAGCAAATTAAGGTCTTAATCATTATTAAAAGCAACCTGTTCTCAAGTCAAGTTCTTGCCTTACGTCGACAGCATCACTAATATTTTTATTCGGTTGTCCTAAATTGTTTAAAGCCCTAAACACTGAAGCTGCAGTAATTTCTGAGAATTTCGCCCTATAAATCTTCAATTGGGGTTTAATATCTGTACACACCTTTATTATTTCAAATCCAATATTTTCTCCCTCTCTATCACAATCGGTCCAAATGATTAGACCTTGACAAGAACGAATTTCTCTTTCTAAAGTTTTCTAGAAAAACTTATTGAGTTCCCCCTACGAACAAATGTAATGACATAAAATACCTGAACTTTTGTGTAACCTTGAGGACAACTTTTAATTACGGGGGCATCAAATAGGGCTAAAGGATTACAACCTTGCCAATTACGATAAACAGATACAAACTCATAGTTTAGTAAATGGCCTGAAACTGATGTCATCACCATTTGGCAATTTTCTCCAAACACTTGAGCATTGAACTCATATATTTTATTATAAGGAGAGAGGCCATCGCGCTGAAATTTATTAATAACGTTTAAGGGTTCCTGGATTGATTATTTAAAAATTACCCTATTTGAATTTCCCCTGGACAAAATTGCAGCGATATTTTTAGCTGCATCATTTTTCTCGGCAACATTTAAGTACTTCATAATGTTAGCTCTAGCTTTTTGGCAGTAAAAACGTGCTGATATAGTCAGATTTAATATAAAACACGTTCCTAAAAAACCCATTTACTCTCATTTCTCTGATTCTGTATAGGTTTAAAAACATACACAATTTGTTAGGTTATGTGCAAAATTCTTATTCCATAATTTTAAGCAATTGATACCATAGAAAACTATAAGAAGAAATGTCAAAATTTCAAAAATAAGGTTAATTAGCAAATATTATATTGGTAACTATTTAAAAAACAATGCCGGAGTCCGAAAGCCGTAAAACTATATCAAAAAAAATAGGCGGAGGACCACACGGATTAGGTATTTAGCTTTTATTTTTCAAAACAGCCTTTGAAAAACTTTCTTAGGAGATCCTGATGATAAATCACTTAGGCGAGTGGAAATAGACGTAATGATACCAAAGAAAATGAGAGATTTAGCAAGAAGCGAGAAATGTTTTAAAGAAGTTGAAGCTTTCACTGAATGCTGCAAATCTAACCATATACTTATGTCAATCAAATGCAGGAACGAAAATTCAATGTTGAAACAATGCTTAACGAAATGGTACAATGATGAAGAATTTCAAGAAAGATGTAGAAATTTATATTTGGAAGAACGCAGTGAATTTAGACGAACAGGAATACCTGCAAAAGATAGAGAAAAAAGGTCAACGAGAGTGGGTTCAAATATGTAGTTTTACTAAAAAATTTTAGTTGAATTATAAATTGTGTTATCCAGTTACAATTGGTTGTTAAGAATCAGCATCCCGTTCCTGCGAAGCTATCCATCGTCTCACAAGAACTTCTTGCACTTTAATTTGGGAAAAATTATCAAAGGATAAAATATTATTTTCAGGCCACCTGAGAGTGCATATTAATAATTCCTAAAAAATTTCATTATTAGGAATATTTTGAAAACTACAGATATATTAAAAACACCTTTCCAGATGTTTCACATAGCCTGTTAAGGCCCAATATTGAGATACTATCCATTGCCCTATTGGTTAATTCTTCATTTCTTTTACTATTTTCGTCCACCACTTCTATAACTACAACATATGAGGCGTGGTAGAAAGGAGGTCCCTGTTTATATAACACTAAAATAACAATTATATTTAATTTGTTGCCAGAGAAAAATAACGGTACGCACTGAAATCACCTCCAAATTTAATTCCAGGTTTAACAACCCAATTTTTAGCCCTATAATAAAAATAGACAATGTAATTTCTTACAAAGTTATGTTGTTTAGTTTGAAACAACTCCCACAATTCCTGGCTACTTAATAGTTTATTATTAAAACTTATGTCTAAGCATTTTATAGCGTTGTTAAGGAAAAACGCTTCCTCCAAACCTAACCATACAGTTTCTAGTTGTCCGGAACGATCCATTTCATATTTTGGTTGTAAGTTTGTGAAATATTCTTCATTATCTGAATCACTATCAGGCAATACAATTACTTTTCTTGGGCGATTTTCATCTGTAAACTTGTCAAAAGTACTATTTCGATTAACAAATTGACGATGTCTCAATATCTCCGTTTCAGTTTTATTAAATTGAGGATAACTGCGAGAAAACCTGGCTTTTCCAAAATACCCTTTTGAAATCACTGTTTTCATATCATTCGGATCGTTAATCACTACCGAAAATCCATTAAAATATCCTAAAGTTTTCTTGACACTTCCGTCTTTCTTCAAAATTATTGGTAAAACCGAATCTTCGCTGATCCTGCATTGTTTTTTCGCTTTTGGCTCCCTTAGTTCCATTTTCAAATATCCCGGTTTTAAGGTGTCACCAATTGAAATGTCAGATATCATGTGACGCAATTGTCATTGTCAGCTGAGAACTTTCCCGTCAATAATCACAAGACTTGTTCGAAGCGATTTTCATTAACAGTTTTGTGCGACACTTTTTAAGAAATTTAAGAAGTTTTCCGAGTGGAAAAGAGGTGCAACCATGGCGGGAAACTTGGCAGGGGCTGATCCGAAAATCAAGGAAATAATTACGTCTCTGGACGATGATAAAATTGGTAAGGAAAATTCGTTGTATTTTTACTGCTTTTAAGAGGTTGCCAATTTTTGAAAATTTTCAAAAAAACTTTTAAGAAACACGAATTTCTAGCTAGAACGTGAAAAAATAAGAGAAAACTCGCTTATTTTTGTTGAAAATAATGAAAACTAGGCGTGGATACAAGAGCACAGCTCACGTGACTATTGTATTCACATTACACTGTACATGGATGCCAAAATGTCAACGTTTTCTTGGAATTTGAAGAGTAGTGACCATTTTTTTCATAAAAATTTATATTAAGTATTGCGCAAAGGGAACTTTGATTTCTATAGATATGCATAACATTGAACAGTAAGTACTAGTCCAGTTAAATTACGAGAATTATATAACTCTTTGATCCAAAAGTTATCATGTTTAAGTGTGTGCAAACTAAATGAGTGGCCAAAAGTGCACTTTTACCTCAAAATCTTAAAGTGCATAAACACCAAATAACTGAATGTGCTAACTGTGAGATAAATAAGGCAGTGAGCAACGCAAAAATTTGAGCGTATGTTCGCTTTTGCTGGCTTATTCAATCTCAAAGCATCTTAAAATTAACAACAGCTATTATTACGCACACTTTGGCTTGAGAAAAATAAAACATATTTCCAGAACCTCTGGCAATTTGCGCATCCAATCTATTTTCAGCACCGTGCCAGTTTTCTTTCAGCACCTAATTTATAGTGATTCTTCAATCCAAGTCGTTCTTATAACATTGCAAAATGACCATTTCAGACATGTTGGCCGCAACAAGTGTCTTACAACAAAAAGCTACTGACATACGTAACCAGAAAGTCAACTGGCAGTCCTATTTCCAGTAAGTGTTTTTATAGAAAGCTCTCTTTCGTATTTCGCATAGAAGTTGAATAAAATAATCATTTTCAGGTCGCAGATGATCAGTCAGGAAGACTACAATTTCATTGTGGCCTTCGATGTGAATGACAGCCAGAAAAAGCAGGCTCTGTTGAGTAGAGATCAGAATCAAGCAGCACAGACGTTGTTGAACCTTCTGGGACATGTATCCAAAGATCAGACTCTTCAATACATTCTCGTTTTAGTTGATGATATGCTTCAGGTGAATGTTCATAAGTTTTGTTATGGTTTTTAATTGAATTCTTTGCAGGAGGACCGATCTAGAGTGGAAATTTTTCATCAGTACGCCAATGACCGCAAGGAAAACGTTTGGGCTCCATTTTTGAATTTGCTTAATAGACAGGACGGTTTTATTACTAATATGACATCAAGAATTATTGCGAAGATCGCTTGCTGGTCCCAAACTCCAATGGAGCGTTCCGACTTGCACTTCTACTTGACTTGGTTGAAAGATCAATTGAAGACCCAGGTATAAAATATTACATTGCAGCGCTTAGTGTTGGAAAAATGTTCATGCTTGACTTTAGCACTTGCATGCTTAATGCTTGGGAGCTACCCTAATCAACAATGCTTTTTTGGTAGTTTTCGCACTAGTTTAATGTACGTTATCATCATATGTGACCTCTAATGAATACAGGAATTAAAAAACAAGCTACAATCCGTGAAAATTGTCCCAAAGAGACCCACTAGGGGATGCTACAGTATCATAGCGAGTGCCAACTCCATATTGTTTGGTATGTCATTGGCGGACGCAACTCGAGTGGCGCAAGAGGTAGTGGTGCCCTTTTGGTAACGTTCAGTGTTTCGATGTTGTCTCTCTCTCTCTTTCTCTCTATATATATACAATATAGTATATATATATATGTGTATATATATATGGCGGTCCACTAACAAGTGTCCTATACTACTACTAATTCATGTCCTGTTTAGTATCATTACTGAAGCCTTTTGAGGTGAGCGGGCCTTCCAAGTTGTCCATTGCAGGATTGTTTTTTTTTTAATTATTTCACAGTTTATCACTGTTATATGGGTTTTTAGTACGATGCTTTGGCGGCCTCACAACCTTCAGACTCACTTAGGGGCGAGGCGACGGAACATTACTCGGAAAGTCGTTTCGACGAACAGGGGCAAACTTCTACTGAAATCTCGGTATTACACACAAATCACACACACACACACATCACAAAGCGTACACAATCATAAGTAACGTTCAAGTATTCACTAATCGTATTTTTGAGGAATTATTGAATACTTTTAATTACGCACACAGGTTGAGTATTTGAAAAAGTATTTCCTCACATATTTCTATATTATGCAACCAGATATGCTCACTAAAAGCCTAAGTTTTAATCATTTGTACTAAGTTTCGTTGATGTACATTTTTAGTTGCATATCTATCACAAATTTAAAGATGATAATAATATAGTTGCATAAATATCATAATAATGTGTATGTAGAAAATACATTTTCTTATGCCTTTTTAATGTACAGAGGGTTGCATTTGTTGTTTGATTGGAATGAGTGACTGTTCTTTTTTTGGTTATTTAGGTTTAGTTTTAAAATTTGAATGTTGTTTACTTTTGCATGATTTATTAGTTAGTTTTAAACTTCGAGTAAGTAAGTATTAATTTTGACTAGAGAGAGGTTTTCATGAAAAATGCAATATAACTAATGCAAAATTTTCTCTAGAACAACGAGTATATTCAGTCTGTAGCGAGATGTTTGCAAATGATGCTACGTATCGACGAATATCGGTTTGCTTTCGTGTCGGTGGATGGAATTTCCACTTTGCTCTCGGTGCTGGCTGGACGTGTCAACTTCCAGGTGAGCCGATTCAAAATCTCATTCAACCATATAACTTGGTTTCGTGTTGATTTCGTTTTTAGGTCCAATACCAGTTGATTTTCTGCCTGTGGGTTTTGACGTTCAATCCATTGCTCGCCGAAAAAATGAACAAGTTCAACGTGATTCCCATTCTGGCGGATATTCTAAGCGACTCCGTGAAAGAGAAAGTAACCAGGATTATTTTGGCTGTGTTCAGGAATTTAATTGAAAAACCGGAAGACTCTCAAGTGGCCAAAGAGCATTGTATTTCAATGGTTCAAAGCAAGGTACAAATTGAAAAAGAAAAAAAGGACGAAGTAGATAATTCGCCAAAATTTCTTGCAGGTCCTTAAGCAGTTGCTTCTTTTGGAACAGCGCAAATTTGATGATGAAGACATCACATCCGATATAGAGTTTCTCTCTGAAAAACTGCAAGCCTCCGTGCAAGATTTGAGTTCATTTGATGAGTATGCCACTGAGGTGAAATCAGGACGTTTAGAATGGTCGCCAGTTCACAAGAGCAAGTTTTGGCGTGAAAATGCACAGCGCTTAAACGAGAAAAACTATGAATTATTGCGTATTCTAATCCATCTCCTTGAGACCAGCAAAGATCCGTTGGTTTTGTCTGTGGCCAGTTTCGATATTGGAGAGTACGTTAGACACTATCCACGTGGAAAACAGTAAAAATTCATTTGAATAAGCTCATAACAAAATTCAATAATTTGATATTTTCTTTAGTATAATTGAACAGTTGGGCGGCAAACAGTTGGTAATGCAACTGTTGGCTCATGAAGATCCGAATGTGCGTTACGAAGCCCTGTTGGCCGTGCAAAAATTAATGGTGCATAACTGGGAATATTTAGGGCGTCAACTGGAGCAAGAAACAACGGGCGACAAAAACGCCCCGAAAGGCGGCGCTCCCGTAACGGGCAAAGCGTAATCTTAGCCGGATGGTTTAGCGTCTTTTCAGCATTAAAACAGTATTTTTTTCAATTCATTTTCTAGATGCAGAAACCTTAAGAGCTTGGATATGTTCGTTCAAGAAATATTTGTTTGTACATAGACATATTAAAAATATTCTAGAATCGTTAGGCCTTTTTCAAAACCCTACTGGCTCTTACATGTATAGATTTACATTCCAACACATTTTGAGGTTTTAAGCAATGTTATTAGATATTCAGAATGTTGCTATACCTTCTATTTCATTTAATTATATGTATATTGTATATTAAATATTTTACGTTGAACAACTTGATTTAATTAATATTCAATTAACCCATAAAACATATATTTCTTCAAAGTAAATTAACAAAACAACTTTTACACTCTTACATTTATCTAGGCTGTAGCGTAAATTTCTAATTGCCTCCATCTCTTTACACTCAATTCATCTAAAAATTCTTTAACTCTTTCACTCATTGCATCTTCACTTTCCTCTTCTTCAATGATTAATTCCATACACCCCCTTTGATACTTGAATATGCATCCTAGCAAATGCCATATACCGAACTCTGGCCACAACACTTCAGCAAATTGGATTTGACTTCTAGATGTTTGCCACAAGAGAAAGTCACTCAATCTGACTTCACCTGATGTCCGTATTAATAAATCTGGATTAGGGCTCAGGTTTGTGTATAAGCAATGGGAAATAAGGTCCTCTGTAACATCATCTGGGGATATTTTGTCTTCTCTCACTGCCTCAATAATTGTTTGGATGCTGTTGGTGATTTCGTCTCTAGATGTGTATGGAAAAGCAACATTAAGAATTGCTTTGTTATTGTCTTTTGTTATCAACATAGCTTTGGCCATCAGTTGCCTTAAGTCTTCAGGTAGTAATGTTAAGTTGCCAATTACTCTTATGCATACCCCGTACTCCATTAGCTTATCCTGTTCTTGAAATAATTTTGTGAATTTTTCTCTTGCCAACTGCAGTAAATGATCAACTTCCTCTTTCGTACGTTTAAAATTCTCTATACTAAAGGCATAAACTGTTACTTCTTTAACGTCTAATTCTAAGCACCATTTTAAACATTGAGATAACTTGTCAAACCCTCTGGAATGACCCTCCAGTTTCTCCATTTGCTTCTTTCTTGCATAACGTCTATTACCATCCATAATGATGGCAATATGTTTTGGAATCGGACCGCATTTCAGGACGTTTACACAAAATTTCTGGAATGTCGTTAGGGAATCATCTGATATCCAAGGCATTTTATTAAAGGGGCAATATTGGGCAACATAAAAATCACATAACCTAACCTATGATGCTAATGAAGTTAACTTCTTCTTCTTCTTGTCAATTTCGCTGACTCGGAATCCAAAGAAAATATTTCACATATTTGTTTGGAACTTACTCACTAAATCAGCAACTTTTCCATTAGGATCAAATGAAATACTAAACTACACATGAGAAAGGGAACAATTTTCATCAGTTTTTTATATAAATTCATCCAATTTAACTGAGTGAAGCCAGTTATCTGAATAATTCCTTCAGTCAAATGGAATGAAGTTAGAAGTTAACCAAAAATATATTAAAAGAAGAAAAATAAGAAGAGCATTTAAAAACGTCATTTGTTAAAAATTGTATAAACGTCATGATTTGCAAGTTACAGGTCGAATAACAGTGACAATAACTTTTAGTTTCTCAATCAAAAAGTATCCAAATATTCACTTTTTTAGTGATATAGCCAGTTTCCATTTAAAACTATGGATAGATTATTGAGATTGGGTGGTGCAATGCCGGGTTTGAGTCAGGCGCCGCCTCCTAGTGATGCGCCAGTTGTGGACACCGCTGAACAAGTTTACATATCATCTTTGGCTCTTTTAAAGATGTTAAAACACGGCAGAGCCGGTGTACCCATGGAGGTCATGGGACTGATGCTTGGTAAAGTCTTTAAATTTTATGGATTTTTGAAAAAATTAACTTTCTTGTGGTTGTTACAGGTGAATTCGTAGATGATTACACTGTAAGGGTTATTGATGTATTTGCTATGCCCCAAACGGGTACTGGAGTGAGTGTTGAAGCTGTTGATCCGGTTTTTCAAGCAAAAATGTTAGATATGCTTCGCCAAACTGGACGACCTGAAATGGTAGTTGGCTGGTACCATTCCCATCCCGGTTTTGGTTGTTGGCTGTCTGGCGTTGATATAAACACTCAACAATCTTTTGAAGCCTTATCTGAAAGAGCCGTAGCCGTTGTAGTGGACCCAATTCAGTCTGTCAAAGGGAAAGTGGTGATAGATGCTTTTAGGTACTATAAATGCTTTAGTAATTATTTTTGTTTTAAAAATGTGATTTCTGAAAAGGTTAATCAATCCGAATATGATGGTATTGGGTCAGGAACCACGTCAGACCACTTCAAATTTGGGCCACCTTCAAAAACCATCAGTTCAAGCCTTAATTCATGGCTTAAACAGGCATTACTATTCCATCAGTATAAATTACAGAAAAAACGAATTGGAACAAAAGATGCTTCTGAATCTTCATAAAAAGTCTTGGATGGACGGACTTACTTTGGCAGACTATTCAGATAACTGTAGCACTAATGAGAAAACTGTGGCCGATATGCTTGAGCTGGCAAAGAATTACAATAAAGGTGAATCAAGAATATTTCGATTTAAATTTGTCAATAAATTATTATTTATTCTTGACAGCTCTTGAAGAAGAGGAGAAAATGACTCCGGAACAATTGGCCATCAAGAATGTGGGCAAACAAGATCCCAAAAGGCATTTGGAGGAGAAAGTAGACGTTTTGATGACAAATAATATAGTCCAGTGTTTAGGGGCTATGCTGGACACTGTGGTCTTTAAATAATAATAAACATTATTCTTAAGTGTGTTTCTTTATAATATGTGGACTTAACAACATGTGCTTTAGGTTCTTTTTTCAATAAAACTCATCTTTTTATAATGGTTAATAATTTTTTTTTGATAAAATCAGCCTTTAGCAGTGTTGCCAAGCCGAAGCTTTATTTAACAACGGTCGAATGGCATGTTTGACGGTTGACATTTGAAAATGTCAAAAAGTTGTCTCTCAATAATTTGACTGTACTTTTTTTCTGCGTCTCCAAAAAACCTACCTATTTCGAAGACGGTTTCAGACTGTTACTGTAGTAGTTGAATTCTAGCTTTTTGAAATCAAATCTTAGAAAATGCCTAGAGGTAAGATTGGATGTTCATAAATTTTCATTGTTCACAACATAGAATAGTAACTATTTTCATTTAAATGACTGATTCATAATAGGTCTGCCCTTTTATTAACCGTTATATAAAATGCGTCATGTCCATTTATAGAAACAGTAAATTATTAGGTAAATATACAAACCACAAAGGCCGTAATCGCAGATTCACGAATCCAGAAGAGTTGGAGGAAGAGAAACGAAAAGAAGAACAAAAAAAGAAGTGGAGACAACAGCATGGAGACCCCAGTAGCAGCGAGGAAGATAGCGAAAATGAGAAGAAAGGCAGTGAAGAATCAGGTAGTGAAGAAGAAACTAGCGATGATGAACCTACAGAGGTAAATTCCATTCTCAATTATTTTTTTTAATTTAAATCAACCTGTTTTCAATTTAGAAAGCTAAAGGAGTTTCAAATTTAATTGAAATAGAGAATCCTAACAGGGTCCAACAGAAATTGAAAAAAGTAACCAAATTAGACACAGCAGAATTAGCCGATAAACCCCAGTTATCAAGAAGGGAAAGGGAAGAAATTGAAAAGTAATACATATTTATATTTCAAGTGTCCTGCACAGTTAACCATTCTAAACAATTGAATAGTTTTGTTAGTGGTCAAGTCCAGTGTTGTAAAGACATGGGATGATTAAAAGAAAAAGACTAATGGAAAATTTGAATCGGTCACTGTACAGTTTATTATAATTATTAGCTTGGCAATAGTCTAAATACCTGCCTGTCATATGCAGTACATCTGAAAGTGTGTTGAGCACTTTAGAAATAAATAATTCAAAATCATTTTTAGGCAAAGGGCACGTGCTCATTATCAAAAACTTCACGCAGAAGGGAAAACTGAGCAAGCGAGAGCGGACTTGGCTAGACTCGCCATAATTAAGCAACAACGTGAAGAAGCCAAGAAAAAACGAGAAGAGGAACAAAGGGGTTAGAAATTTAATTTTATTTTCTGAATATTTTTTCAAATTTTTCATTGCAATAATTTAGAAAGAGTAGAAGCAGCCAAAGCAAAAACAGCAGCTACACAAAAAGCCTTGGGAAAGAAATAAAATGAAGATCAAAAGCACCTACTAAAAATTATAACTTTTATCAAAAATATTTGACAACAACTAGTTGATAAGCTTCGTTGACAAATGTTTTTGCTTAAAAATAGGGTTTCCTTCATTTTTAAATTTATACATGTACGCAATACTTTTTAAAATAAGATTTTTATTGAAAATCAATGATTTTTTCCAATAACTGATAAACCGTAAGGTTAAAGAAAGAAGCACTTTTATTTGTTAAACAAACTTTTTGGTATTTTATAACGAAGAAAAATACATGCAAAATCTTTACAATGTCGTATTTATTTGCTCCATTGGGGTTTTCTTTTCTCAATAAAACTCTGAATTCCCTCTTTACAATCCGGTAACTGCAAATTTTCAATCATTTTCTCCCCAGCCAAATCGTAAGCTTTTTTCGTCTCATATTGTACTTGTTTGTAATAAAACTTTTTCCCTAATTCAATTACATCTCTACTCTTGTTTAAAATAGCTTTACAAATCACTGTTACTTCTTCATCTAATTTTTCTGGTGGACAAACTTTCGTTACTAAACCCGTTCTATAGGCTTCTTCGGCCGATATGGGAAGCCCAGTAAGCAACATATAGAGTGCTGGAAGTTTATTAATGCTTCTGGCAAGTGCCACTCCTGGAGTTGAACAAAATATACCCACATTGGCTCTTGGTTAACAAAAAAAATGAGTTATTATAACATATATTCTTGCATTGACTAACCCTGGCGTAGAAAATTGACTATGTGAACTGCAAATAACCAGGTCACACTGAGCAGCCAATTGGCAACCGGCAGCTGCAGCTATTCCATTCACTTTAGCTATTATTGGTACGGGAGCATCAATTATGGTTCGCATAAGATCAGAGGCCAAATTGAAACATTCGATTTGCTTTTCTTTATTGTTAGACTAAAAGTATTCAATTTTTTACTTCGATTGAGTTCTTTGAAATACCAGGGGTGCAGACCAGCTCTTTCAGATTGTGGCCTGCTGAAAAGACTGGACCTTCTCCAGATATTACAATCACTCGTAAGTTGGAATTGTCTTGGTCATGTTTTATATTATGAATAAGATTTTCCATCATTTCTATTGATAACGTATTTCTACAATATTATATTTTTCAATCAGATTATTTCGACATTTTTTTCTCATTATACCTGGCTTTTGAATTACACATAATGATTTCTTTGATTCCATTTTTAAAGTCTGTTTTAACACTCGCAGTCGACAATGATTTATTTAGAAAAGTAGTAATGGATTTCTGAAATAAATTATGCTATTTTTAGAATTAATTTCACAAAAACTTACCCCTTTAAGAAACATATCAAAAAGTTTAATTTTAGACACATAAAAGAACCATTAACATATAAATTTAAAAATTTAAAATCACTATTTCTGTCAAATATCAAAAAGTTCAGTGATGTTCTCTTTTTACAAATATGATAAGGGCAATGAAATTATGCAACTATACATTCTTTAGAAATGAATGGGGTATTTCATTTTGATTGAATTTAATATTTTTTAACAATAAGGCTATTGTATTTTAGATTATATATATATGTACTTGTAAAAAGTTGAAAAAGTTTAAAAATAGTTCATAAAATTAAAATTTACAAGGCTATGACGTCATTTACATTTTCTTGGGTGTTGGTCGATTATTGTGAAAAGCACACTACATATCATAGAATGTTGCGTTCCACAGTCAATTGCTATTCATGCATTTGTGATATTTCAAAATAAAACTAAAATGTCTTTTTATTCGATATAAGATCTATTCTTTCGAATATTTAAAAAAATGTGGAATTTATTACTTTTAATAATCATTATAAGTAACTAAAATTTGTAAAATATTTATAATAAATTCTATTATAATGTCTCATTTATAG
>JABRWK010000204.1:100440-122455 GCA_013372445.1 Hypothenemus hampei | reverse complement strand
AAACTGTTTGAATTTTTCTGTTCGTACCGCCATCTACCAATAATATCTTCAATTAGGAACTCTTTGGAAAAGCTTTCTTTGCTAGTTTTGGAAATAATTGGAAACATATTTAATAGATGGCGCTTGTGAAAATTTTTTGGAAATTAGTTTTTCTTGGACGTTTTCAAAATAATCACTCACTAAAAGCAACACAACGAATTAACATAGGAAATTTATTCTCGAATAATAACAAATGATAAAGTTTCTTTTAAACAGGATAATTAACATAACATGAACATATATTAATCCGACAAAAATAATTTTTCTCGAATTCTTCTCTCACGGCGAAAAAACTTGACTTCCTTTACGTCAACCGATTGATAATTGACTCGTTTCTTTAATTTCTCCCTTCTTTGCTGAAATTTTGTCTGAACGACACTTTTGAGTGAGAATTATATGTTTTGTATATGGCGCGCTTTGAACGGACCATTAGCATGCTTCTCATTCACAAGTCTAGTGGAATCTGAAATCTCGCGTCCTTAAAAACATTGTAAGCGCAAAATGAATTTTTGACAGAAGCACAAAAAAACTATTTAAAATTAGATCAGTACATTTGATTTTTTATTTTCGAAAATGATTAACTTGAAATAAGTACAGTACAACCCTGATTATCCGAATCGCGGTTACATGAAATCTGGTTTATCCGAAAGAAATTTGAAACATCAAAAATTCCGATTATGTGGAAAAATCCGTATTATTCGAAACGCACTTAGGGCTTCCTTGAAATTAAAATTAAAATAATTTTTCTTATGTATATAAATACCTATGTTCAAAAAATTTTCAGGTGAAAATAACCTGAATTTGTTCTATTTTTTTTAAATCAATATGTAAAAGATTATTGCATAAATAAAAACATATTTGCATCCAAAATTCCGATTAATCGAAATTTTGATTATCTGAAATCACTCCGGTCCACATTGGGCCAGTTCGACATTGACATCTTGGAGCCTCCGCGATATATTCTACTTGTTGCTCACGTGATCGCAAATCCTATAAGCTGTCACTGATCACGTGAGTGACAAGTAGAAAACATCGCGGAGGCTCTAAAATGTCAATGCCGAACTCGTCTATTATTTCGGATAATCGGAATTGCACTGTAATACCAATAAAAAAAGAAATTTTGTTTTAAATACATGGAAAATCTTGTGAAAGAACTAAACAACCATATGATTAAAAATGTCGTTTACAATGTTCTTCCGGAAAGTTATCGATATGATCGAAGATGATGACATTGTATTATTCACAACATTTGGAAAAATTCAGAAACGACGTACGCTTCCTATTGCTAAAAGCGCAAGTGATGTAATAGCAAATTTATAACTGTTTATACAAGCAATTTCGGCAGTAATAGCGTGTTAAAAAAATAATAAATAAATATATCATTTTTTTATGTAATGTAATAAAAAGTTTTTTGAAATATCCCATTGCATGAAAAGGAAATAAAAGAACATTAATTAAAAGACTTTTAATTAACAATAAAATATAAATATATACATAAAAATAAGGCACATTATAAAACTGACAATCTGAATCAACTGGCCTGAAATGACAAAAATTAGGATAAGAAACGACTCCCTCATATTATTATGGCATTAAAACCACAAAAATACAATTGTTATATCACATTACAGAATTATGTTTATAACAATAACAATACTAAAAGGATATGTACAATTTTATGTTGATATGACTTATGAAATATACATAAACGAATTGTGCATATGCACTAAATGTAAGCATTTGTACATAACTGACCTACTTAAATAAATATATACAGGGAAAAATATTCAGTCGGCATTTGTATTGGAATGTGAAACAACTTTTGAGCATATCAGATTTGATTTATGTAGTTCAAGTGTGCCCTTCAAGGGAACAATCAGGACATCTTCGACTTGTCATAGTTTTCCAAATTCCATTTTTGATATTCAACTTCTGGATCACAGTGCTCCATCACTAATTTCGTTTTTGCAGCATTAATTGCTAAACATTTGCCGCTACTACCATGACGCAATAACTTAGTTGACAAGTCATAATTCCAGTATTGGTTGCCTTTACTGCCATGACAAGGATAGAGAATCACATCTTGACCACTGTAATCTGCGCAGGCTTCGTCTCGACGGATTTCACCAGTCTTACTGTACAACCAAAACTACAAAAAAATAAGCAACACAGTTAAGTAGTTCAAAAAAATGGTGATTTGGTGAAGTTAATTACCTGGTTGCCACCTTGTTTGTGACAAGGATAGAGGCCCAATGGTTTGTGCATTTCATTCTTTCTTGCAGCTGAATCCAAACAGGTCTTAGCTCCGTATCCCATATTACGAATCTAGTGAATTGGAATAATTCATTAATAATTATATGTGAGTGTACAACAATAGTTACCTCTCCACTGGCAACGGCATCTCCAGGAATAAATAATTCTGGATAAACGTTATCTAGATACCATTTAAAACTATTACATCCCAGATTTTTCTTAGAGCTTTCCTTTCACTTATATCACCATAATCCCCTTTCTCATTACCTAAAAATAACATCTTTAGATACACTTAACTTTTTAATATTTTACTCTTTTTACCTATTCGCTGATAATAATACTTGCTGTATTCGTCCAACCACACTTCCGCCAACCTAACAGAATTTCTCCTTAACACATTTACTCCTTTTCTCCATTTGTATGGAGATCGTTTTCTGAAGATATGGCCCACATGCGAACAGGGCACAATCTCCAATGTTCCTCCGCACATCCATGTCTTGAAGGAGAGTTCCAGATTTTCACCACCCCATATATCGAAACCATCATCGTAAGTACCTAGCCTTTTAAAGAACTCCTAAACAATAATTTGTTTTAAAGATGGAACCTATATATGTACGTGATTATTTGGTACTCTATCAATGCTGAATAAACCACCCGCCATAGTAGGACTCCAAACAGGTTCCGCTGTGTTTTCATGTCTCTCTTTCTCGTGTTGAGGCACTGCATGCCAATTAAACTGCAAATTCCAGTCGAAACCACCTACGTTTACGCCACTGCTGTCATGGAAGATGAAAGCTAATGTAGTATCGTCAATGACGTCAATTACTGGGCAGACCACTGTGGTCCAATTCCTAGCGATTCTATCCAGAAGGGGTTCCAACCAACCAGTGGTACATTCACAATGGGAATCTAGATAAGTTAAGACTTTGCCAGTGGCATGCTTGTAACCTGGAAATGTTTAATAATACGTTTACAGTTTTTCTGGTTTTCTTTCAATTATACCTAGCAATCGAGCTCGGATCAGACCAAGCCTTTGAGGAGCTCTCACTATTTTCACCTTTGGTTCTTCAGCCCAGTAGTTTTCTAATTGGTCTTTTAGATGATTCATATCTGAAAAATCATCTACTAAAATCACCTCGTGGATTAATTCTGATGGGGAACGGTCCAGGACCGAATGGACAGTTCTTAGCAGCACTGACCAGGCTTCATTATGAAAACAAATGATAACTGAAGTGGAAGGCAATTGTTTTAGGTACCGTTCGGGTTCTTTACACCTTAAAAATCCGCATCTTAATATTGAGTGGCTGTTTTATAAACAAAAAAGGTAAAATACCATTCATCTCTGGGATCGGGCAAAGAGCGATGCACACTAATCATGTCACTCACATACTGATTAAATGCGTTATCCATCCAACCCTTATCTACTAGTTTTTTTACATCTTGGGTTAGATTTCCAGGTAAGCTTACTGGTTTGCCTAATTCGCCAGGAAGTTCTTGTGGAGGTAGCAAAACCTCATTTTCCTCAATATTCTTTGGTTGCTCAAAAGGAATCAATGGTCCTCGATCACCGTCTTTCACCTAAATATTTTGGCAAATGCCATTTAATGGTTTTCTATTGTTTGAATTTATACCTCACGAGTCTGGTGAGTCTTTGAAACTTCTAATTCCCGGTGCAAACCCTCCGCCGTAGGACCTGCAGGTCTTTGTTGAGAGTCCCGATATAACAAAACAGCAACGGTAAACCATGCTGTGCCCACGACAACAATCAACTTGAAGAGGAACGATCTGGAATTGAACGATTTTTTAAGTGTTACTGGGGGTGACTTAAGGAATCAGTAACATTCGTACTTTCTCAAACAGATAACCATGCTTGTTGCATGAGACTACGCTACTGACGTGTTAAAAGGTGGCATCCTCGTAGTATTGTTGGCGAGGAGGTTTTCCGTTAAACTGATAAGATAACGAATTGTAGATAATTTGGCATCTCTAGGCAGTCAAAATCTAAAGAAAACAGATTAATGTTAAGCCGGGGGAGTTAATTAGAATTATAATCAATTGATTGCAACCGAAAATGGTTTTTTCAAGATGCGTTGCCGTTCTTGACAAACAACATTACATAGACGCACACTCAAGGCAATCAAGCCTCGCGGTGTAATAAACCTTGCCTGTAAAAAATCACACATTCGAATATCATCATCGTATGATTAGTATTGTCGTTGAAGTTTCGACATTTGCTTTTGCTTAATTAGCGTTTCAATTGAAAGGTCATGTTTTGCTATTTCTGTAAAATATACAATACCTAGCATAGGTCAGAATCTTTGAAGATTTTCACTATTCAGTCACGAGATTTAATAAAATGACAGCTCGAAACAAATCAAGTAAAAGTTGGTGCCACAATTGTAGATTCAACTTTTGATAAATGACAGTTTATATGAAGGAAATCTGATTACGAGAGAAGATTTCAATAAGAAACGGTCTTCGGAACGTTAATCATAAATCAGTGGTTTTAAAGGAAAGTTTATTGATTTGACCCTCAGGTCTGTTATCAGGGAAAGTTCTGTTAATATACGCCACTGGTTTGGAATTTGTTAGAAATTCACAGTCAAGGCAACAGTTAGTTTTTCCATAAAATGGAAGCTGAAAGACAACAAGTGGAATAAAACTGCTGTGTTTAATTGAAAAGAGATTACGTGTATCGCGAAGATTTTAAATCCGGTCTGTGCGGAGGTCGTTTTTGTAACAATTCGAATGTTTCATTGAAAACTTGATTAATTTGAATAGAGTTTCGAGTTCATTTGTTTAATTTGGAAAAATTGCAAATGATATTGTGCGTGAATGTACGACCCGCATTCTGCTTAAATACAATAATTTATTTAGAAAAACTTCATTTTGGTCACCGATAATAATATACATATGTGTCATTCACATTTGTATACATGTCCAATCGTCTTACCATATTTTCCATTTATTGACATTTAAAAGTCACAAATAACTAAATCCGGTCTGAAGGAGGCCCGTGTGGCGATCGAATTTCTCATCAATATATGTTTTTTTTATGGTGTAATCAAAAAAGCAAGGTACGACGTTAAAAATATCAGAATATGCAAGGTTGAAAACAATATAAAACGTCTCATAAAAATTGTATTAAAATTTAAGGAAAATCACATTAATATCTGCATTATTTGATTGAAAAACCTCTAATGATAAGATTTTTATATGAAAACGTAAAATTTTCTGTTAAAAATATAAAATCTCACAAGGACTCAAATCCGATTGGCGCGGGAATTAAAATTATATTTGAGGAACACATGTTTTAAAACCAACATTTCTTTTTATTGAAAATCTAATCTATCACCTCGTTTAATTGACAGAAACCTCAAAAGTCGTAATTTCGCTTGACACAAAAAGAACAACATTGTAATTTTCTCATATTTCGGAAAAAATTACTGACTCACATCGTTCACGTTCGCGTATCGTTAACGAAATAACTGTATTCCTTTCCTCACACACGCGCTGCGCTCAACTGAAGACGAACGAGACGAGAGTTCGAGAGCTGCCCCCCAATGTGTCGCTGCCTCCTGCTGCTATGTAAAGGTGGGGACAAAAGTGCGGCACTGGTTATTTTCAGGAGCATCCAACCATCAGTAATATTTTCTCAAAAACAATAATCATCATTTTTCAAAAAGACCTTCTCTCCTTTGTCGTCTTCATCCTCACTCTCAATTCCTTAACCGCAATTTCACCATTAACGTAAATGTCAAAGGACGAAAAGGCGGTTCCGCATTTCACTTTTGCAGCTTCTGAACAAAATCAGTGGGCAGTTCTCTTGTTTCTTCGCAGTAAAAACGAAGGCGGCACAATTTGCACACAAAAACTTACTTATGACATATTTGGTTGCGGTATTGTTGTTGATGCCGCCCCCGAAACAAATTCACTTCGCAACTATTTCGATTGAAAAACGTATATGTATATGTAGATTTAGGAGGCGGCGACTCTCTATTGTTAAAACAACACAATATCGTATTCACAGATTTAATTATGTTTAATTACCGAAGGTTAAAACAAAAGATGAGTGTATTTTTAAATTTATAAAAAACTGTTCGGCTTGGCAACAATGGCAACAGGCCGCAGTATGATTTTTTTAAAACTGAAAGGTAAAAGTTGATTACCGCATCGTCTTCTGTTTAGGTATGTATGTGTTTTTACGTGCTGACTCATTAGCTGACCCACGAGATCCGGTGAAAATGTAACTTTAGTAATTATATGTACAGGGTTTTCAATGAACACATCTTTATTTAGAAAACTCGAAAGGCTTTAGTACGAATAAGAAAATGAGTATGTTTGCATGTCCTATTTCTACTAACAGTAAAAATTAGCTATGTATAAGGGACAGTTTCTTTTATACATATACATATACAGTATGAATGATAAGGAATAAGACTACGATTTGTCGAAATAAATAATTAGCGTGTGTTCCGGTAACGTCGCGGGTCACTTTCTTTCAACACGAAAGATTACATTTGAAAACAAAACGTTCAGATCGTGGGAAATTTTATCTGAATCAACAGCACCTGTATATATGTACGTGAACCAACGAGAACCTTTCCCAGAACTACTTCCTTGATTATGCCCATTATATGCTACCAAACAAAACGATTTTAATTGCTTTTAATCTGTTATGCAACCGGTAAGACTGCAAACCTATAATTTTGTTTGAATCGTGTTTCAATTTACGAACCGCCGAAAAAGGAATCGTGAACTCAGCAGGAGAAAAAAAATGGATCATCATTTTTACAACAGGAAATTAACAGCACGCGCAGCATATGACATGTCGTTTACTTTCGCGTAATAAAGTGTCACCTTTGTGACAGTCCTGCAAATACCCTCTTCGTGACATGTCTAATATTCTTTTTGGGCCTCGCAGGAAAGAACCCGTCATCTTCGTCTTGTCCTCGAAATCCTGCTACCTGCAATAATTTTAATGGTCCCTTGGGAGTCGGCTTCCTTTGCCGAAAATTCCCTACCTCTCTGCGCTTTGTATTGAGCAGGAAGGATTAAATGGAACGTCTCCTCTCATTTACCAAAAATGTTTTGAAATATTTATCCGAGCGTTCCGCTTTGACACGATTAAGATGGACCCGATTTTCCTGCTCTTTTATTTCATTGTCAATCGGCTACTGCAGGGACNAATATCTGCATTATTTGATTGAAAAACCTCTAATGATAAGATTTTTATATGAAAACGTAAAATTTTCTGTTAAAAATATAAAATCTCACAAGGACTCAAATCCGATTGGCGCGGGAATTAAAATTATATTTGAGGAACACATGTTTTAAAACCAACATTTCTTTTTATTGAAAATCTAATCTATCACCTCGTTTAATTGACAGAAACCTCAAAAGTCGTAATTTCGCTTGACACAAAAAGAACAACATTGTAATTTTCTCATATTTCGGAAAAAATTACTGACTCACATCGTTCACGTTCGCGTATCGTTAACGAAATAACTGTATTCCTTTCCTCACACACGCGCTGCGCTCAACTGAAGACGAACGAGACGAGAGTTCGAGAGCTGCCCCCCAATGTGTCGCTGCCTCCTGCTGCTATGTAAAGGTGGGGACAAAAGTGCGGCACTGGTTATTTTCAGGAGCATCCAACCATCAGTAATATTTTCTCAAAAACAATAATCATCATTTTTCAAAAAGACCTTCTCTCCTTTGTCGTCTTCATCCTCACTCTCAATTCCTTAACCGCAATTTCACCATTAACGTAAATGTCAAAGGACGAAAAGGCGGTTCCGCATTTCACTTTTGCAGCTTCTGAACAAAATCAGTGGGCAGTTCTCTTGTTTCTTCGCAGTAAAAACGAAGGCGGCACAATTTGCACACAAAAACTTACTTATGACATATTTGGTTGCGGTATTGTTGTTGATGCCGCCCCCGAAACAAATTCACTTCGCAACTATTTCGATTGAAAAACGTATATGTATATGTAGATTTAGGAGGCGGCGACTCTCTATTGTTAAAACAACACAATATCGTATTCACAGATTTAATTATGTTTAATTACCGAAGGTTAAAACAAAAGATGAGTGTATTTTTAAATTTATAAAAAACTGTTCGGCTTGGCAACAATGGCAACAGGCCGCAGTATGATTTTTTTTAAAACTGAAAGGTAAAAGTTGATTACCGCATCGTCTTCTGTTTAGGTATGTATGTGTTTTTACGTGCTGACTCATTAGCTGACCCACGAGATCCGGTGAAAATGTAACTTTAGTAATTATATGTACAGGGTTTTCAATGAACACATCTTTATTTAGAAAACTCGAAAGGCTTTAGTACGAATAAGAAAATGAGTATGTTTGCATGTCCTATTTCTACTAACAGTAAAAATTAGCTATGTATAAGGGACAGTTTCTTTTATACATATACATATACAGTATGAATGATAAGGAATAAGACTACGATTTGTCGAAATAAATAATTAGCGTGTGTTCCGGTAACGTCGCGGGTCACTTTCTTTCAACACGAAAGATTACATTTGAAAACAAAACGTTCAGATCGTGGGAAATTTTATCTGAATCAACAGCACCTGTATATATGTACGTGAACCAACGAGAACCTTTCCCAGAACTACTTCCTTGATTATGCCCATTATATGCTACCAAACAAAACGATTTTAATTGCTTTTAATCTGTTATGCAACCGGTAAGACTGCAAACCTATAATTTTGTTTGAATCGTGTTTCAATTTACGAACCGCCGAAAAAGGAATCGTGAACTCAGCAGGAGAAAAAAAATGGATCATCATTTTTACAACAGGAAATTAACAGCACGCGCAGCATATGACATGTCGTTTACTTTCGCGTAATAAAGTGTCACCTTTGTGACAGTCCTGCAAATACCCTCTTCGTGACATGTCTAATATTCTTTTTGGGCCTCGCAGGAAAGAACCCGTCATCTTCGTCTTGTCCTCGAAATCCTGCTACCTGCAATAATTTTAATGGTCCCTTGGGAGTCGGCTTCCTTTGCCGAAAATTCCCTACCTCTCTGCGCTTTGTATTGAGCAGGAAGGATTAAATGGAACGTCTCCTCTCATTTACCAAAAATGTTTTGAAATATTTATCCGAGCGTTCCGCTTTGACACGATTAAGATGGACCCGATTTTCCTGCTCTTTTATTTCATTGTCAATCGGCTACTGCAGGGACAGGAAAAAAGAGAAACGTGCTGACAAATAATCCTGCTAACAAAGACGAATCGTCTTTTAGGACGTTCGCATTTTCGTATGACACCTTGTGATCAAGGGAATCGTATTAAAATTTATTGCCTTCAGCAGGAAGTGGGGTAGAATTTTTTCGATCAGTTTAATCACGATTTAATGTAATTTTGCTATTAAAAGAACCGTGATAATACTGTTTTCAACTTTTCTAGACCTCATTATTCAAATGACCAGACTTTTCCTGCTGATTGCATCTTCATATTCAAATCGCTTTCACGCTTCACGAAGGCTTTTTGCTGCCTCTGATTGTCTTCTTTTGATCGCACATTCTTTTAATCAAACCGACTCGTTGAGTACGAAAATGATTGTACAGTTAGACTGTGAACACAAAGAGGCGGAGCCAAGAGTCAAGTTAACCAATCAAAAGTTCATAAGTTTGAAAAAAGAAATATTTTGATTTCATATTGTGCCTACATTTTTTAAAGAAATTGAAAATGAAAATCTGTTGAAGATCTCAAAAAACACAAATTATGGAGGCGGAGTCAAGTGACAAGGCAACCAACGAAATTAATTTTCTTGGACTGCCCATATTGATTTTTTATAAAACGATTTTGCAGCTGATAGATTGTTATACAAAAATATTTTAAAAATGCTAATTTCAATTTGGCTTTTTGAAAAACGAAAAAAGGACACACCCATAGGTAGGTGGAGTTAAAAACTAGTAGCACCGCCTACATTGACATCTAAATATTAAATACTATATGCATATCGACGTATTCCAGATGTATTTCGACATTAGAGTAACTTCTGTGCTAGTTTAAGAGGGTCCATATCGTAAATATGGGCGGAAACTAGGGCCACTTCACCGGAGGCCCATTTGCGCGATCGTATCGCCTGAACTTTGCTCGTAAAACCGACTAAGAGGCGCTGAAATTGGAGCGAGAAGTGTCTTAGTCTCCTAAGACCCCTCCTTTTTTTTCTTTCGTTGGTGACACATTCTAATTAGGAGGAGTATGAAAATTAATATTCTCCTTTGAAGGAAACGGAAACTGGTCTACTTTCCAAATGGAAACGAAAATAAAGTAAATATATAGGTACATATTTGTAAACTTTTGTTGCTTGTCTTGGAACAAAATTATTTTAAAAAGGAGAAAAATCAATTAATGGATACCCATTTCCAGTTTGGAGGATTAATTATATCTCGTAGAAATTAATCAAACCTTCGGGTACTTTTTGCGCTTTTTCCATCCATTTTCCAGCGCCTAATGATTGCACATCAAACGAAAACGTGACACGAAACGGCAAAATCCTTGTTAATGGGACCACCCCTAACTACCAGTCCATGGTGCACTATTTGTAATCGAAACCGAATTTCGGGGGGAATGGGTGTTTTTTGACCAGGGCCGCACACACACAAAAAAAATGAAATAAATCAACTGAAAAGCTATTTGCATTGTTGTTTACAAAAAATTATCAACGACTGAGTAAGCTGTAGGAAGAGGGCGATTTATTTAACAACTTCTACGAAGGTTTCGCTTTTTTTTTAAACACCTGGTACATCTTTTTTCAATTTTAATTAGATTTATTGTTGAATTTTTCCCACACATAGCTTCGATTTTTATTTTCGGAATGAATACGTCGATAGAAGGTCATAAATTTCATATTGGCCCCGATTATTCCTTAAAGATTTTCGGGAAATTAAAGCTTTAGTAGTCAACAGCTTGCAGCAGGAAAATTTGTAAAGACGTTAATTCTTATTAGGGTTGTAGAGCTATTATAACAAGCAGGAAAAACAAGGCGGGGATTGTCTTAATTGGAAAATTTATTGCTTATTAAATTTATCGATTTCCAACGGGCAAATAAACACGGTTATTCCATGCGAATTTCCATCCAGGAAACAGGAACAAGACAACAAAAAAAAACGGGTGGAGGAATAATTAGAACAGTGGCGCATACGTATGCAAATTTCAAACGTTCCACTTCAATTACATTGAAGCAAAAGTGTGCGAACGTAATTAAAACGGGCCCTGTTGCACGTTGTACACGTTTAATGAGACATATTTTGAAATTTACCAAGGAACTTTAGTGAAAATTTAACGATTTGGCAACTGTGCAGAGGCAAGGTACATCGAAAATTGTAAGTGTCAACATTTGGGAAAAGTTTCATGAGAGAAAAACCACCGTAGTGTGTTTCGTCATGGTATTTATTTCTGTTTTTTTGGTATAAAATTGTTCAAACAAGGGTATTAATAGAATAATTAACCAGGATTTCCTCTCTTCCACTACGTGGAAAAACTCTTCTGGACATGCAAAATCTACGCTTGACAAGTGGAAGAATTCATAAAATCTAATTAAAAACTAAAAGTGAATTATAGCGCGGTCGTTTTTCGGTTCAACTTCCACTCTTGTCAACTTTATTAATAAATTTTAATTTTGCCGCCCCCTGGACGACAGGAAACTGCCGCCCCATTGTGTATGTACTTCCCCGGGAAAGTTACGGCGCGTTTTACGTGTTTCTATACTTTTCTGCCTCTCTCCATTCCTCTTTCCAGGAAAAATTGTAATATAGATGGTCCCAGTTGTGTTTAAGCATTGTTGCCAAATATAGTAGTTTTTCTAAAGAGGAAAAGAAACAAAGGCGCGCTCATTAGAGCAGATCGATTTTAATATCCTAGGCAGATAAAAAAGTAATTTTTTCCAAGAGAGGTAGTTATTATTATTGTTCTCTCACCTCGTATACTAGAAAATTAAATGATGTATTTATTCATTTTGTACGAATTAAAAGGATCAATGTAAATGGCAACACTGTAGATAGAAAAAATGAATGTATGACAATTAAAGGATGTTTCTTCCTACAACGCTTACTCTAAAAAGTTTAATAATTACGAAATCTGGATCATTTTTCAGATTTTTTGTTTAAATTTGTTACGTCACAGCAAGGATGAAAAAACGATGTTTATTCGCGAATATATGGGAGGTAAATGGTCTTTTGAATTTTTCGTCAAGGAGATAATAGATGCACCATGGAGCCCTGAAAAATTCCGGTAATTTTCGCTTGTGTAGCTTAAAAATGTGTCGTCGCTCCAATACAAGTGGTGTTGTCTTCGGCCCCTGGAATGTTAAATGAACGATCCAGATCCTTCTATTTTTCAGCCTTCACTCGAGTCATTAAACTTTTATTTTTTGCCATCCCTACATCTATTAGTTATCTTTTCCAGAAGTCGACCAGAGGAGCACAACAAAAGGCAATTTCATAACCGTTCCCTAGGGAAATTCGTTCCGGAACACCTGATCGATTCATTTCCAGATGGAACACAGACTCCGAAATTCTCTTTTCGCCAATAAAATATCATTATTAGATAACCTTCTTCGTGTTCTTCCACTATAAACTATATAGAAACTTCAGTGGTCTTTGCGAGTTGCGGTTTTGGTCCAACTTCGGACCGAACTTTGGCATGGGAAACCGCTAATTTATGGCTAAATCTATTATGTAAAGTCTAGTTTAGCTGCCAAAGTGAGCTAGCGTACCCATCAACATCTGTTATAAGAAAAATCGCAACTTCGAACATTGTTCAGCTAGAAGAAGTGCCATTATTGTCTTTCCAAAACTTTCTAAAAACAGGTTATTTTCCTTCTTAGATTCTGTTAAAGTTTTAATCTCATCTTATTATGATTTAGCGTTAAGTTCTTAAAGGAATTTCAAAGCGGAACATTCCATTATTCCAGCGATTTTTCAATGGTATTTGATAAATTAGGAAATTTAACAGTTTAAAATGGATAATTCGTCTTCTTGGCTGAAATTTCCTAAGTTCGGTTCTGTTAAAACCATTCGTTTGGAATAAATAAATTCTTATCGTTGAAGTGATTATTCGTTTCGGACAAATAATGGCTTTCAAGTTATTTTGGTTTTTAATAGTTTTCGTAAGTTCCCAAGGAAATTGTGAGAAAATTATCCAGGATTTAACGTGGAGCTTTGGAAATGACACTATTTATTGGCCTGGACAAAGACCTTTTAATTTCACCAAACAGCAGACGGTTGCCGAAAGCAAATACATGTAAGTAAACATTCCTAATGCCTCTCTGGAAAATTTTATCACGTTTCTTATGCGTGTTTAATCAACTTAACATTCAGTACAAAGCTATTAAACTTACCTAAACATGAAGCTGAAACTTTTATTTCTAATCTTAACATTCCATGGGGTCTTTTCACACCAAATCTTAGACCTCAGTTGGGATTTTGATGATCAAACAGTCTATGTATCTGGATTACGTAAATTCGAATTTTCTCGAAAACAAGCTGGCTTATCTGAAAGAGGCTATTGGTAAGGTTCTTTACCAAAATAGGTTCAAATTTGCACTTTTTTGTTTTAGGTACTCAGTAAATGAGTTTTGTGCCGCCGAACATGGTGGTACCCATTTCGATGCCCCCTATCATTTTTACCAAAACGGTTTGAAAGTGTCTGAAATAGATGGTTTCAGGCTTTTTGGTAAGGGAGCCTTAGTTAACTTGACAGACGAATCTGAAAAACTGGGAAGAAATGTGCGACTAACAGTGGCACATTTGCAAGATTGGGAAAGTAAAAATGGGCCATTTGAGAATGGCACCATATTATTAGTGGCATTTGGACGATCGAAACTTTGGACTAATAGATCACAGTATTTGGATTTGGAAGGGGAATCATTAAATTTTCCTGGCAAGTTTGCTTTGATAATTTCGTTCGTTTATAATATTTCGTTTTAAATTTAAATATTGAATCAAGGAATTTCTAATGAGGCTGCTCAATGGATTGTGGACAAAGGCACTTTTTATGGAGTTGGTCTGGACACTCCTAGTATCGATCCTGGAAATACTACAGACTATTTCGTCCACACGTTATTTGCCAAGAACAGCTTGTATAACTTGGAAAACGTGAAGCTTTTAGATTATTTACCAGGTGAGATTATACTATTTTATGTGTAACTTCAACCCAAGCAGCAACATAAAGGAACGTTCAGACGACCCGAGCGAGCAAGATCGAATATTCATTTAACGTAACAATCTGAACGCGCCTTAACAATGAGCAAAACAAAAAAAATAATTGCATAAGTTTGATTTTAATAGCGTTTTTGTATTTCGAATTTTATTGTACATTGTTTTAGAATGTCATTTATAACGTAATAATTTTGCCTATAGTATTAATATTGTTTCAGACAAAGGATTTGAAATAATTGCCGCACCAATGAAAATTGAAGATGGAACTGGAGCGCCAACTAGAATATTTGCAATACTGAACAATTAAATAAATGAAATAATTAAAATTTAATTTTTAATAATTACTAACGCCATCTATTAGTCGATTCCGTAGTGTTATAGTTTTTTTGCAGTTTCGTATAGATGGCACTACTAGGCAATCGATTTTTTTTAACCAATAAATTCGAAAAACGGCCTACTGTATTGTAAATAGATGGACTCATCGTCACTATTGATTATTAAATTTATACGATGCGGTGTTGCCTTTCCCTTAAAAAGAATTTATTTTAAATTTCAATTAAATATAGTATATTTCCAATAATCAGTGAAGGATCGTTTCTTTTTTTTACTGTTTTGATAAGAGGGAGATTCACGGGTGAAATGTGGCATCAATGTAATTAGTCCTGCGAGCTTTGACGTTCCGGGGGTGGGAATTGTGGGAAAGTCAGTCACGTTGCCAAACGATACGTCGCAACATACTGAGTTCGACGGTCCGATAGAATTCATGGATTTTCCGATGGTTTTCTAAAGTCTAAGCCAAAGTTCGTTTTATCAAAAGAAGAAAGTTACTCTATTCCACATTTGCGTTCAATCGTTTCAAAGGTAAGGTGTTCACTACAAAGAAAATTAGATGTAAGTGAAAATTCGGAAAATTTATGTAGAAATATTAAGGACTTAAATGGAAATTTTAAGTGACTTATGGGACTTATTAATACAAACAAAGAGTTTTCAATATAATATTATGTATTGATTAAATTTTCGGTGCATAATAGTGGTTAAAACGCCACTGTTGCCAGTACACAAATCCATTGAATAAACAATGCAAAGATGCGCCTCGATTTCCAAACTAGGAACCTCCTAAAATATTCACGCAAACATTTATTGTTTGTCTGGAATTTCTAACGAAAAGTTTAGATAACCGCAATGGGACTCGAATCCAGACATTGTACGCTTTTCAAAAACTTACAATTCCGGGCACATCATTTGCATTCATCTCAATATTTGCTGTCTGGACTCAACCATTCTTTGAGTTATTCAGAGAAAACTCAAACTAGGTTATTGGACATAAACCAGTACACAAATATTATCGATTTTAAATAGAGTAAAGCAACTTAGAAAAAATTAATATTTTGATTGTCTCGAAATGGGGACCGTTTACGAGACAAGAAATGGACTCGAGAAATAGAGGTTGATTAGTACTGTGCACGCGTATCGATTTTGTGTGCATTCAGGCGCATCGAATAAAAGCGATAGCCAAGCCAAGTATATGAGAAAAAAAGGCCACAATTATAATCTTATTGGCGGGCCACTTTGTTTCGAACAAGAATCGATTTCCGAACGCTCTTTAATGTTTCCCCTTTTCGACTCAAGTTTTTAATGGAACCACTCTGGCAGGTGAGAGCTTTTCAACTGCACCACAAGTGTTTTTCGGAATTATGTTACACCCCCTAGAATGTTAAAAGAGTTTCTCTTTAAATAACAAACAATTTCTGTGGAAATGTCTCGCAAAAAATTCTAAATTCATAAGAAAAGGACCCAGTCAAGCTGGAATTACAAAGATAACTCGAAAAGTCACAGCGAATGAAACAGAAACTATAGGGATTGGTGTTCTACCAAATTTTATTGTGGCAATGACGACAAAGAAACCTCCATGTTTTGTCCTAAAATCCTGTAGAAAGCATTGATGAATCCATTATTATCTACCCAGTGACATAAAAATACATTAAATTAAGGTGTTAAATGGTGTGTAATCAGTTGTAACAATAAATTGGGAAAAGAAAAACTCTTGTTTCACGCTTAAAATAACCATGAAGCCCATCAATATTTCAAGAGTACATCCAATTCCGGAGGCAGGAAAAGTCGTACTTAAACAAAGGGAGGGGAAAGTGGAGGCGGGAGGGGTTAAGGGGACACGAAACGGAAATAAATGTGTTTAGAGCTGTGTCTGGACGCGACGAATCGATTCCGAGCCATCTGGAAAAATTGGAAAAGGACGCTTGACTGACACGAGAAATAGGAGTCGTTTTTTTCCTCTTTAAAAATCAACATAATAGACAGTTTTATTTAAAAAGAAGACAGAGAGGGCTTATTTCCAATTCCCTTTGCGGTCAAAGAAATGAAAACTCCATACTTAGCTTGCTCCTTCTCCAAAAGATAATTGTTTTATTTTCCCTCAAAGATTTGTTTTTTTAAACAAACGAATAGGCGAGAGATTTTCCTTGATTCGACAAAGACTTTGAAATTTTCGAGAGTTCCTCTTCATTTCCTGTCTTGAAGATATCGCATAAAGAATGTGCCCTTTGTTTTCGAATTTGCTTTTGTACGCCTGCACATAACCCACAATGAACGGGAAAAGGACGTGAAAAAACCGGCTTTCCCGCTCCAGAACGGCTTAAAATTAATGATATTGAATAACGTCGTTATCATCTGTAGCTGAAGCCGCCAAAACGACAACGTCTAAGTAATAAATTCTTCGTTTATCTAGCTTAAGTAAATTTGCCTCCGGTTTCGTGCAAAAACAATTCGGCCGTATTTGACAATACTAAGAAAACATGGATACTCAACATCTAACTGGAATAGGCCGCTTTTTATCTAAATTAAGGACATGCCAGTTGGAATAACAAGCGGCCCAGCAAAATGGGGAGGGGTACAACGAATGATATAAGTCCGATAGATAGCTTTTGGACCGTTTTATCAGCTCCCTTGGGTCATAAACGTAGAAGAAATTGCACCGTCGTTTCATTGCTTCCGAGATAAGCAAATATTATTTTTACTACGAAATTAAGTTAAGAGAAATTAAATATAAATAGGGAGCTGCGCTTATCTTTTCCTTTAACTTTAGACGGGAGCGTTGATTGGCCATTAAACTCACAAATCCACCAGCGGCAGTTTTATAAAGTTCCTTGAGGATTTCTTAAGTTAGGTTAGAATCATTAAAAATGAAATCACTGATGGAAAGTAGAATTTTCCTTCATTAATTATTGTCTGTTCTGGTTACCCAATTTTTAAAGATTACCTGTTCGTCATCAATCTGTGATATTAATAAAAGCATGGCTTATGCTTCCCCCCCACCCTATTTTTAATCTAATAAAGAAAAGAACGCTGCATAAAATATTGTCCTTTAGTTACGCAATGCGCCATTGAAAGTGTTTAATTTACTAGAAAAGGACAACACTGTAAACAAAGGATTCAAATTGATTATCTTGGTTGTAACATAAATTCTTTACTTGACTAGCTCTTTTTCTATCTTTCTATCCCGTCAAGGACTATTTCTTTTATTTTTATTTTTGGTAACGGCTAAAAAAGATAGACGTATTTTATGAAATGATTTCATGTTTAAAATTTCAAATGTCAAATGTCTTTTAACAATGTCATTAATATAATTTCATTAGAGTAGCGCAAAATATAATTTTATCTTTCGCTTATGTAGGCATTCTTGATGATTTCCTTTCCTTTCTTTTCGAAAAATGAAAATATTTCTAGAAAAGGAATAATTTTTATGCATATGAGACTCTTTTTGACTTTTTTTCGCCACATGGTTTATATAAAATTGATGGACGTTTAATTTACGATGCACGGATAATCCCTAAAAACTTGAATCAATACATATGTTAGAACTACACAATACAACGATTTTGTTTTTGTTTTAACTTACGTGACTATCGTGTATTGATATAGCAGTTATAGCAAGAAAATGTGTTGAAATAACCTAAAAATATTTGAGTTAATCTAGAAAAGGAGTATTTGAAAAAGTTTAAAAATACCATTAAGCTTACATGATCTATAAAACGGCTTATACGTGTCTCTTTACAAACCAAATATAAAACTATCGTAGATCAAATATGTCAGTGTTTCTACAGAAGAAGTTCAAGAATCTTTTTTTTTTTTGTTCGTGATCTCTTGTGATTAACTTATCCGAGAGAAATGACAAATTACATTGTCTTATGTCCTGTCCCTTTTCGAGTTCAGATCATCATTAGTCTATTACTCTATTTATATGTTTTTCTTAACATCCTCACTACCTTTCTTTTTAAAAGATCTCAGACGAAGATAATCTCCCTTTTTCAATTTTTTTAAATATTTGATTATCTTCCATCGTTTTGAATCTAGGTCGTTTCCCTTCTTGGATTATCCATTTTGGTATCAAATAAGATCCTCTAAGGATTACCGATACGCCCACATATAAATTTCAATTTTGGTGTAGGTACGATTTTTTCCCGGGATAGACGCATCTGTTTTATTCATCCGTTAATAATCCAAACTGTTCCATTCAAATTTCACTCGCACAAGAGTGTAAGGGATAATTAATTGGCTCTCACTCAATTGGCCTGTATATTGAAAATGACAGTTCTATTAACAATATCTCGAAAACTGAATGAAAATTAATTTTCTGACATTGACATGTCCAACAATATGTGACATATAATCTCCGCTTAAAAACAATGTTATATTCCATTACCTGCTACTTTTGAAAGTAACAGACTCTGTTTTGTTTTGCCAAATTTGATCTTCTTTCAATCGACGCCTACGTGATAAATTTCAAGGGTTTCAAAGGATAAAAATTAATAACAAAAAATATGCCAAAAGAAAAAGGGACATAACAACCATAAATAATTTGGGCACGCTTTAAAAATGGTTTGCCTGTCGCAAGTTATGAAAATGAAAATGTTATCGGAGAAGGTGAGGAAAAACAAAGGCAACGCTTCTCTTTTTTTATTTTCGGCTCCCGGCATCGTTAATTCATGACGTAGCTTTCTGGATTACGTCCTCGATAAAAAAAATATTTAATTAAACAACAATGGTGGCATGGAATTTTATTTTTACTACCGTGTCATTTGCATACTACTATGAGGGTAACGAGTTTAAAAAAAAAAAGCCCAAACCAGTTTTACACGTACCTACTTTGTTCAATGGGCAAAGAAATTAAAATTACGCATGAATGATTTCATAAACACGGTACAGTTTACAAGTGGAGCCATAACGGGATCAAAGAGTTTCATGGGCAAAAAGAACGATGTTATCGCGGTAGTTACAGCAATTTTGATCAAAAAGATTTTCTACACAAAAAAAAATTTATTAGATGACCTTACATGAGGAATTTATTAGCTGGACTATGCAAATAACAAAGAGTCAATTTGTCGCTTTGATAAATCAAATTGACGAAAACAAGTCATCAATAAATAAAATTTTTCATAAAACCTACATTAAAAATTCAATTTATGATCGCGGGTTGACAAATAATTCTTTAGTGACTAAATCTGTTCTAATGACTATTTAAAGATCGTTTGGCTCGAACCTAAATAATACGTTGCCATTATAATTGACTTTACATGCCTCCATAAGTATCTTAGAATAAGATTTGTACGTTTTATGTATATATATATATATATATATATATATATATATATATATATATATATATATATATATATATATATATATATATATATATATATATATATATATATATATATATATATATATATATATATATATATATATATATATATATATATATATATATATATATATATATATATATATATATATATATATATATATATATATATATATATATATATATATATATATATATATATATATATATATATATATATATATATATATATATATATATATATATATATATATATATATATATATATATATATATATATATATATATATATATATATATATATATATATATATATATATATATATATATATATATATATATATATATATATATATATATATATATATATATATATATATATATATATATATATATATATATATATATATATATATATATATATATATATATATATATATATATATATATATATATATATATATATATATATATATATATATATATATATATATATATATATATATATATATATATATATATATATATATATATATATATATATATATATATATATATATATATATATATATATATATATATATATATATATATATATATATATATATATATATATATATATATATATATATATATATATATATATATATATATATATATATATATATATATATATATATATATATATATATATATATATATATATATATATATATATATATATATATATATATATATATATATATATATATATATATATATATATATATATATATATATATATATATATATATATATATATATATATATATATATATATATATATATATATATATATATATATATATATATATATATATATATATATATATATATATATATATATATATATATATATATATATATATATATATATATATATATATATATATATATATATATATATATATATATATATATATATATATATATATATATATATATATATATATATATATATATATATATATATATATATATATATATATATATATATATATATATATATATATATATATATATATATATATATATATATATATATATATATATATATATATATATATATATATATATATATATATATATATATATATATATATATATATATATATATATATATATATATATATATATATATATATATATATATATATATATATATATATATATATATATATATATATATATATATATATATATATATATATATATATATATATATATATATATATATATATATATATATATATATATATATATATATATATATATATATATATATATATATATATATATATATATATATATATATATATATATATATATATATATATATATATATATATATATATATATATATATATATATATATATATATATATATATATATATATATATATATATATATATATATATATATATATATATATATATATATATATATATATATATATATATATATATATATATATATATATATATATATATATATATATATATATATATATATATATATATATATATATATATATATATATATATATATATATATATATATATATATATATATATATATATATATATATATATATATATATATATATATATATATATATATATATATATATATATATATATATATATATATATATATATATATATATATATATATATATATATATATATATATATATATATATATATATATATATATATATATATATATATATATATATATATATATATATATATATATATATATATATATATATATATATATATATATATATATATATATATATATATATATATATATATATATATATATATATAT
>JABRWK010000204.1:28782-100410 GCA_013372445.1 Hypothenemus hampei | reverse complement strand
AACGTAAATTTCTTTGTTTTAATATTTTTATTTAAGAAAAAGATGTTTGGATATGTTGCTTTTATAATTATTATGGATGCATCTGAAATAAATTTCATCGTCTACCCCGTATAACTGAAAATATTTGTAGTATACAGAGTGGTTTAGAGTTGTTGTGCCATCGGCTTAGTGTATGTTCCTGTGACCGAAATAAGAAAAAAAGTATATATGTATAGACATATGTCCAATTCCCCTTTATTTTTGAAATACAGAGTGGTAAAGTTTAAGAAAAAAAAACAATTTTTGTTTTTAACTTTCAAACGGGTTAAGATTTTTTAAATAAATTTCATATATGAGTTTAGCACATTAGTAGGTTTGATCCAAAAAATCATCAGCTTCATCCATTCACCAGTGGCGGAGGTATGGATGTTTTATATCTTTTTTAGTAGTAAAAAATTTTAACACTTAGTACAATATTTTGTTAAAAGTAGTTCATGATAAATGCCAATATGTTCTGCAAATTTTTTGTCTTTTCTTAATTTGTCGTATTTCAAGTAGTAGTTTAGATGTAAAAAATATTATATTTTTTTGATTAATTTTTTGATAATCCAAGTAAAAAAAGAATTTTTAATATGTTAAGCTCTTGAGATATTTGAAACAAATTTTGAGTGCAAGAACAAGAACTTCTAGTCTTTGTAATCGACCAGTGGCGGAGATAGTGTGCCACTGTTTCTTTTTACACCCTGTATCTCCAAAATAAAGAAAAATAATAATTGGACTTACATTTATATAAACTTTTCTTATTTCGGTGACAGAAACCTACAGTAAGCGGTTCTTAGTTTAATACGATTTATTTTGAATATTTGCAGCGTTTTTCCGCTTCTTGACTATTTACCTCACTGTGCGGCGCTGGTTTTCTTTATTGGAATATATATATATATATATATATATATATATATATATGAATATAGCGTAATATGTATATGGAGTTTAACGGGATTGCTTGCTGAACCAACCCTTTTAATCAATTTTCAATTTCTTTACAGATGATTAAATTCAAAGTTGCAACTGCAATTTGGACGTTGGCTCTCTCAATTGTTTTGGTCTCATCTAGAAGTCACACGCCTCTGTCCGAGTCCAGGGTAAGTTACCCTTCTTAAAATCGCTCCGAACCGAAAGCGGGAAACTGGTTATTAGAACTTTTGCCCTCGATTCACGACCGAGCTCCCTCCCTTCCTCCCTTTTGCGTTACGTGACGCGATCTTTATCTCGTTTTTTATTGGTCTCTGAAAATTCTTTACGATGCACGTATTGTCTTTTGCAAAATATTATTTGAAAATTTAAAATATTGCTTTCGACAAACGTGGATGATATTAAATTTTTGTGTTTGCGCATGATCGGTTAAGCGGAAAAATCTTCTTTGGGTGAAGAGAAAAAAATGATACGTTTTTAGTGTAATCGAGGAAAATCCTTTGGATTTTATCGGACCACCACTGAAGGGGGTTCATCTCCTTTCAGATATAAAGTAATAAAAAAAAGCGATACATTTTTCATGACGTTGAACATAAAGTGTTCTTTTCCTTCTCGATATTTTAGGAATATGTGTCTGTAAAGTTGGAAAATTCATTTACCACATTAAATTGAAATATCACTAGTATGCCCGAAAATCTAATTTGTGGTTTGTACGTCGAAATCCTGTAGCTTGGAATTCTCCCGGACTCGATAATCCACCCAAAAACGCATTATTCTCTTAAGGTATTAAAGCTCTTTTAATTAATGACGTCATTCTTCATAAACCGAATGAAGGTATGGTGGATTAGACTTGAGCGACCGTTTTGCCAGCGAAAATTAATGATGAAAAAAAATCATTTATAATCATACCCCCCTAGTAAGCGTTCCATGGAAAATAAATGATTGGATTTCCACCCTTTCTGGTTTGAAATTTTCATTTCCGACCACGTGACAAATTCGCTTTTAAATCGAGTAAAAAAATCAGATTTAAAAAGAACCTTTTGATATCCCGAAATAGTCTTGCAAAGGAGCAGAAGTACGATGATCAATCATTCTGGCTGCCACCTACCCGCCTGGAATCGGTCTTGCACTGTACAAACCCGTCAATCGTTAAAAAGAAACCTTTTCAAGTCGAAAGAAAAATCGTCGCCATGTCCGAAAATTTTCCAATTAACAAAACGGAACGAGAGAAAATACGTAAACCCGTCGGTGATTGGTGACAATGGAGTGATAGAGCGCAGGAACTATTCATCAACAGTGCAAAACTATTTCCTCTATGGATTTCCCAATTTTCACGCCTTTCAGGGAATTCCGGTGGCTTAATTAAACTGGGATGCTGTTGTTGTGTCCCTGCAGAATACCGTTGGTTGCAAACGCTGTAAACTGATACAATTGCTTCCGAAACTTGTTTGATATATTTTCCTGGAAAACTTAACCGTTTTAAAAACAGTTTTAATCGGGTTTTAGAATCATATAAAAACGATACTCTTTTCTTTCTGATTCAATTTTTAATTCTCTATGAGTCGCACTGTTTATTAGCCACATATTGCCAATCAGATTTTTGCCTGCATTCCAGAATTAAATGGAAATAGGTATTTCTTGTTATTAGTAAATAAATATTTTAAAAAAGCAAAAATATGCAGATGTAGTCATTTATCGAGATCAAGACGCTTGGCCTGTTCAAGTACAAAAAATCCAAGAATTTCTCACGGACAATGTGTCATCAGAAGTCGTGTCGCTTCTATAACGACGTCATTTATTTCGTCACTTATTTCGCGGGCTTTGGAAATCATCTTCAAGTCACTCCGAAGATTTTTCTTTTTCTTATCGCAAGCCAAGCGAAATTTTACAGACAAGGAAAAATTCATAACAAACATTTACAAGCATGTTTTCCAGAAAATGGGAAATTTGTTTCTTATTGGGTGCCATGTATATTAATATCTCATATCGGATGGAATATCTAATATTGAAACGTTCAGCTGGAAAATTCACTTACCGTATGGAAATGTGGATATTCGGGTCATCGAGTGAAAAATACCGATTTTCAACTCGCTCCTCACGTGAATGCCCTTTATTATCATCCTCCCGGAATATAACAATCCCGTTTTTTTTCTCTCTATTTGGTAAAGCAGCTTCATCATCATCATCATCATCATCTTCGTCGTAGACGTCGTCTTTATCAGCTTATCTTGTGTCCTTTAAATTAAGGTTGAAATTTTAATCGGGAAAATCGAGGCCGAAGGAAAATGTTATTATGAGGATCATTCTAGCAAATAATTCCCGTCTCTGGCTCTATTAGCAATTACCTTAATCCATTTTCGATTGAAAGTTCAGTGGCGCACACGTTGCAATTAAGTTGTAATTGATTTCCTATACCCCGGAGTAGATTGATACTTGAATTTCCAGCTCCACCAACTGGTTGTTTTATTGTTTTTCAGTTGAAATTCGACCTGAAAAAAAAATTTTTCTAATTTACTTCATTGTTACTCGTTAATCTTTTTTTGTGAAGCAATGTGATTGGCCGGAAAACCGTTTCAGGCTTAAGAAAAATTTGCAAAACTATTGCGAAAGATAGGCAATATATTTTTTTCTTCGACCTCCAGGGGAAGAAAAACGCAACCCAAGCTCGTTATTCGAATCGTTTCTGGATGGATTTATTTTCCCTCACGGTCCAGCGACATTTCCAGGCTAATTTATTTGCCGCTCCAGATAACCAACCCTTCCACTTTCACAATACATGTATTATTTATTGGCAATAATAAAACTAGTATTATATCGATCCGAGTGGTTAGGACAAAAAGCGAATTGGAAAGTTTCCAAAACAATTTCGACATTAATTGAGCTCGCACGTGCGGTTCTATAATCACTGTACGCTCGATAAAGCTTCATCCATAATAAAAGTCAATTATAATAGTAATGAAGTTAGCAAATGGAACCCCAATCCCATCCCCCCAAAACCCAATGAAGAGCTAAAATCTTAATTAACTTTTTTTCAAATTCTTTTCCATCATCGCTCTATTGGCAGTCAATTAAAAGGGTGCCGTGTTCTCAAAGAGGGAATTCCTTTGAGTCAGAGCAACGGTAGCGGTAAATTAATAACCTAACCTCATTTTCCGGACCGTAGAATGAGCGTTTGAGTGAATTATAGTCGGAGAGCGACTTCTTGGAGCAGGAAGACGCACCTAAATTAAGTCGCGATTTAAATGTATTGTTCCAACAGGGAATGTTCCATTACGATATCGATTCAATTTGGAGTGTTGGACATTTCAAGACTATGAGGAAATTGAAAAATCGACATTAGGAAAGCGAGAAATTGGACTGTGAACACTAAGGAAATCAAAATAAATGGAACCAAATGTATTCAATAGCAAAATAATTGTTTCTTTTATGTTAAATTTCTGTTTCATGATTATCCTCAATGAAAACCATTTCCGATAATGTTCAACACAGTTAATGACAAACTTAAAAAAAGGGATATAGATAGTTTAGAAATATGTGGAGCTTCATATGGAATCAAATAATTCCAGACACCATGTTCAATTTTTGACAGCTTTAGGAGGGTTTTCAGTCCTGGTCCATTTTAGGAAATATATGAAAACTACTTGGAACTGAAAAATTTAATAAAGAAATGCCATATTTTAACAGCAACTTCGAACCTCAATTCAGCAACAAAATGAAGTTTTCCTAAACTCCCTAAATATTAAATAATAACCAAAGTAAGATCCCATGAAAAACTACACCCGCCACATTAGAAACTCGAAATGCAATTAATAAATCTGTTTGCATACAGAAATGCTTTGCCGGGGTTGCCAAATATTTGCAAAATTAATTCGGATCGCTTAATGCTCCCTTTGCGGTTCCGCAACGTTGCCAAACCGTCGAATAATCTTTGTTCTAGTAGTCGTGAAAGTGCTAAAACTGGTGAGACCTGGTGTTTGAAATTTACTCGCTCCACGAGACCGCTGTCCATGAATAATTTTAATTAAGCACGTCCTGGGGCGTGCCGGTGCATAAACGTGTCCCGGGGCCTTGATTTACGACATCCGGGAGTCCGGGAAGGAGTTCTTCGGCAACAGCAGAGAAGAGTATTATGTCGACGTGTAAAAGAGATGAGGCGCTGAATTTCTCCGAATCGTAAAAGGCAGTTTTCGGCCGTCGGTGCAGAAGAAGGAAATTTACAACTTCCAGGCCATTATAAGACCCTATTTTGGAGGGGGGAGTCTTTATGTGTATGTGTATATCTGGAAACTACTTTGGAAAATAGGAAAATTTAATTCAGCTCGTTCCGAGTACAATTATCGAACTCTTTAATGTTGAAAGAAAATTGCGGGGAGAAACTTAATTCGTACTCTCGGTGCTGGAGTGACCTTTCCCCGATTTACCCTGGGAAATTGCCGTTTTTCATCGGTCGTCGTTAAATTAAAAAGTGCCCTCCGATTTTTCCAAGCAAGCAAAAAAAGCCACTTTTCCCCAAGAGCAACAACAACAACTAAACAACGAAGCTTCTTTTCCTACCACACTTCGGGAAAAGTAATTAACGAATTTCCTTTAGGAAAAAACCAAGGAAAGAGCTTTTCTTTACTCCCCTATTTTTCTTTTGATTGAGCCCAGTATCTACTATATGGCGCTGATAATTAATTCGCAAGCCACAGCAGGAAACCCGTAATGGCAAATATGACTGGAATATGGAAATGTTTCGTTTCGAATTCGTGAAGGCGAGAAGTGATTTCGCCAAATTGAAATATTTCGCATTTCCATAATTTATAAAACGAACGGATTTTGAGGTTTAACCCGTTGCCATGCCATATCCAGATCTATAAATATAAATGGATATTTTTTTCAAAAATACTATTAATATATAAAAATAAAACATTTCAGTTGCTATTGTTACTGTTGTGAATCGCTATTGTTGAAGGTGGTTTGCTCCTTTACCGTTATTTATTCCAGAGAAAGACTTCCCGAAAAAAATGGCAAGGCTCAATACTGGATAAAACATCCCTCACCGATGTGAAATATTTATCAGAAGGTCAGAGAAAGGAACACATAGGGATTTGAACATCGGGCATCAGATATCGATTAAAACAAATACAGAGATTTCGGTTTTTTTTTTTGAAAAATAACAGCTTCAACTCTGGATTTGAGAACATTTTTATGCAAATCCGCCTAAAGCCTTTCGACCGAAGAGTTTGTACCTCAACCGGGCTTATCTAGTATAAAACGGTTTAAATTTTAGGGGCGTAGCGGTGTGAAAGTTTTATAAAAAAATTTCATATAAACGAGTCATTTCGTACAGAACTTCTCTTGTTTGGTAGACGAGAAAATTTATTTTTCTACTAGATATGGCAACTACATTTTCTTTTTATTTCTCTCAAATACTTTTTTTAATCTGACGTTCTTTTATACTATATAAAAAACGAATTTTTAACTAAGAATCTTAATTATGAAAAACTTATTAAACTTTATGAATTACAAGTTAATTTCCCGCTTTTCACCTCTCTCTTTTCCTCTCAATCTTTAGTGAAATTTGTCGTTCCCCAAATATGATAATGTCTGGATTATTCATGGGCGCATAATCACCAACGTATTTGCGTTGCGCTGGGAAACTGGGAATGGAATCTGCCACATGCATATACATGTCTAACACTTTTCCGGTTCTGGATAAAAGCGGCCCGCCTCTGGAAAAATAATGGTGATCTCCCAAATCCGCAATGTAAAAACAAGAAGGAAAACTCACGAATCACTAGAAAGAAAGAAAGAGAAAAAGACACTGATAGACGGAAAGGGAGATTGTGAAGGAAAATGAGGGTGAAGACGAAAAAAACTTATGTGACAACGCTTATTAGTTAGAATTGTCGTTTTGGACCGTTAAATGTCAAATGACAAATCGGTACGATTATCAGCACCGGTAGGCGTGGAAAACAAAAAGAACAGAGGAATTTTTTCCCTAAAGAAGAAACATCTTTCGTATAGGGAACGTTCAAAAAATATTGCACGTTATAGAGATAGTAACGCTCGAATCACTCTTGTATATAAAGACGATATTGAACCGAAAGCTGCAGCTGCAGCTGCACCTGATAGAAGATCATCAGCACATTTCAACGTCTTTAATCGGAAGTTTCACAGACAGCAGATGCAACTTAGAACATTTTAAATGGATATGCGGCAACCGCGTACTTTAAAAGTGAGATTTCTGAAAGACAACGTTAAATTGTTTTTTTTTCTCTTGTCTTATCTTATTTCGTTTTTCATATCCATATTTTCAATTTCCATCTCTTTCCATTTTTATAAGTTCATTTCGTTTCACTTTTCGCGTCAATTGTCGCAATGTTACACTTTCTGGTTCGACATAAACAATGACAGATTTTGAAGATTAATTTTCCTATTACAATAACCTGCACTGTTACATGCCCGGCGTATAATCGTATTTTATTAAAAACCAATTTGCGTTGGCCAATTTTAACGGAACTCGCGCCGATAAATAAATTACTTATTCGAATTGAGTGCCCCCCGTGTTTTTTGGCACGCGCAATTTTTTGATTTCCCCATTGGCGTAGTTTTCGGTTGATTTATTACTCATTTTTTTTGGGTTGGTACTTTCAAAAATACATTGAAATCCATGTTCTCAAGAAAATAAAATGGTAATACTCAAAGTGCCTTCAAGAAAAACAGTTTTCCGCCCGTCAATTTTCCCGTGGAAACTTGTTTGCTCGTCGAAATAAAAGCCTCGTCTTACACTTAGATAGGCCAGAAGCCCGTTTTATAACCCACTCTCTTCAAGTTCGATACGATTTTACTCAACGGCCGTTTTACTGCTCTTCCACTATATATAAATCGAAATTAGGGTGGAACGTTTTAACTCAACCCTTTCCCTCTTTTACTATTAGACTCCTCTCAAATCCCTTTTACCATTTAGCCCATTCCTTCCCATGAGAGAGAATATCGTCTTAACTATCCTTAATGACTTGAGTAATCTTACTGGGATTTTTTTTCAAGTTTAAACATGAAAAAACGATCAATTTCTTGCTAGTAAAAGAACCTTGTGACAGACAAAAGATAATACGTTTGAAGGATGTTCCTTTCTAGAGATAAAAACCCTATTATTCCACCTTAAGAAAAACCAGACAATCCGTCTTTAAAATATAATAATATGGCGTGTCACCCTGGCCTGATATGCGGTTATATTTACGAGTATACACTACCGCGTAATAAATTTTACCGAGTGACATTTTCAATTAATTATTTTCTATGTATACTATACATATACGGGGTGTTTGTTACTACTGTAGTGTCACATGTAGAGACAAGGTAGTAGAAAAGAAAACCACGCCTACGAAAACCAAAGGCAGGGCTTAACATACATATAGGAAGTAGGCGGAAGGGGTCTACTAACCAAGAGGACTGTTTCAATTTCCTGTTCGTGTTGTGAACTCTAAAATTGACATACTATCCTATGTTTTTTTCGCAATTAAACCATGTCGAACCGGTTAAAAGAGTCGGAAATGTTCATTTAGTTTCCAGGATCGATTATGGAAATTGCATTGCTTCTTCTGTACCAAATTCGATGTTTGCACTATTAAATTATGCGATTCTCCTCTCTCCATATCTGAGTGTATGTGTATGTGTGTGTGTGTATGTACATATTCAAAGAACAAAATTTAAAAATGCGTTACGGGAATGCGGACTAACTGGAATATTAATAATTCCAATTCCGTTGAAACGACGAGGGAATTTCAAACCCCTTGAGATATTTTCCAGCAAATATTTTAATAATATGTTAATTGCTCGAAGAAGGATGAAATTGGGATGACGAAATCAAGTTTTTCGTAAAAATTCGAGTTTTCATTCCAGTTTTTTCTCTGAAACGATCTTTTCTCATATGTATTTTCGTTCAGGATTTGCAAAGTCTATTGATTAAATTAATTAAAAATTCAATTCAAATCTTTTAGAATCCCAGCAGCACTTTAAGAAAATTAAGTTCTTTTTCTCCCTCTTTTTCTCTTTTCCTTTTTTTTCAAGAACCTGGAATTATAGTGAAGTATTAGAACAGCCACAACTTTCTTCTACTTTCAGAGCTTCAGATCTCAACGACACCATCGTGAAATTTCCACTGAAACACCTCCAGAAACAACCACGATGCTCTTGGAAGGCGGTAATCAAAACAAATTTTTTTCTGCTTTTCATTTTTCATGGAAACGTTTCCAGATCCTTGTTTATGGCATTACTGTCCGCAAGGACATTTGTGCAAAACGCAAAACAATAGAGCGGTATGCGTTTGTAATAGACGATGTGTACCCAGACACCCGATTTGCGGTTCGGACGGCGAGATTTATCCAAGCCACTGCCACATGCACAGTATAGGGTGTTTCAAAAAGGAGAAAATGATCCAGATGAGTATGCATTTTTGTTTAAGAAGAAAAAAGGGTGAGTATATTCGATTATAGTTTGGAGTTGGACTGTTCATACAGTTACTTTTCAGAAAAGGCGAAACAAGCGATTGCTACGAAAGATGACCAATCGTCGGGGACCAATTCTTCAGGAGTGGCACATAATGTGGAGGTAACAGTTAACTTCTGAAATAAACCTGTGTAAAGCAGAGTTACCTTTTTTCATGTCAATAGTCAGTAGTAGTATTGCCAACGGACTTTGGAATTGTAAACGAAATCGAAGACCATTTTTACGGAAGAGACGATTGTTCATTGCAAGAATACGAAGTGATGAAGGTCCACAATCTCTATTATAGCATTCTTGTGTTTTAACTTTAGCAAATTTTCTTTAGGATAACCTAATCCTCTATAATCACGACACCCTTATGGACGAAAATGCAGAACAGGACAGAGATCGTCTTTTGCCAATGATATTCGTCCGCTATGACAAGAACGGCAATCAACTTCTAGAACGATCCGAACTCCAACAGTGCTCTGACGAAGATGAAGAACTGGTTGGTATCATTCACCTGACCAACGGTTGCGCTTTAACCAGTCTGATCGATTTTGATGACGAAGACAAAGACGACAAACTAACAATGGCGGAATTTTTGGTGGCCATGAGCAAACTTTATAGTAAGCCAGCTTCAAGACATTCCTCCAAGGGGCGTAACCTAACAACTCTTCAACAAGGCGTTTCAGTGGTCTCCTTGGACAAAGCCTTGGAGATCAACTTGGTGTCGGCTTGCCTCGGTGACAACGTAGAACTCCATTGTGCTGTGACCGGTTCCCCGATTCCGCCCGTTATTTGGAAACGTCACGGACAAGATCTCTCGGCCCTCAATCAAGAGGACGTAAAGGTATATCCAGACGGAAGTTTGTACTTAACCAAAGTGCAGCTACACCACGCTGGGAATTACACTTGTAGTGCTCAAAGGAATCCACATGTAGTTCAAACTCATGTTCTCTCAGTTCATTGTAAGACACTCACATGTTTAGAATTTCTGTGGAAAATCATTAAAATCGACGGATAAATTTGCAGCTTTGCCAGAAGTACGAGTGATGCCAAAAATTCAATCTAAACGGCCTGGCGAGGATGCCGAAATGTATTGTCATGTTTCCGGTGAACCGTTTCCTCAAGTGGAATGGCTGAAAAATGACGAAATATTGAGGATCGAAGAAAACAGTGGAAAGTATCAATTTATTGGTAACGGTACTTCGTTGAAAGTTACTAAGATTAAATACGCAGATACAGGAGCTTATATGTGCCAGGCCACGAATATTGGTAAACCATTCTTGTTTGTATAATGTTAGTTCCAATAAATAAGGAATTGTAGGTGGCGTGACAATAGATATCAGCTCTCTAGTGGTCCAGGATCAACCAATTCCGCAACCAACTATAGATGAGGAACAACGCTTCTTCGCTTTTCACGATTGGGGCATTTCCGTATATGATCCAGCCACCTGCAGACTTCACCATATGATTCAGGGTACCGATATTATTCCAGGAACACAAGATTACGTTTGTGGTGATCAAGGCACCCCTTGTTCCTGGGGCAGAGCAGTTTCCATGTCGAATCGTTATATTTACGCTTCCCAACCTCTTTTAGATAGAATTCTCGTTGTGTCTACAGTTCAGATGGCAGTTGTAGACGTTGTTGGAACTGATAAAGTTCCAGTGGAACTTTCAAAAGTGTTACATCTAGATCAGTTGTGGTTGTTGAGCTGGAGGGAAGGAAATGATACCGGAGCGAAAACTATTCAGGTATAATTATAATTGAATTGAAGAAAACTGTTTCAAAGTTAAAAAAAAATAGGTGATAAGAGATGCTGCTCAGAAAAAAACACATCACACAGTACATCCTGAACCAATTGAGGGACGTTTTGAGTTTGATGTAGTCAAAGAACTGTTTTTGCCATCATCTAGTCAAGTATTAATTTAAAATTTTAAGTTGGATTTGCAATTCATCAAGGCAATTTCAGGAAATATCTAATTATAGTTTCAAATATGGATATGTGACTCATACCAATCAAAGAGGTTTATACAAACTTAATCTGGAAAGTTTAACATACACCCGATCAGTCGATTTGACCACGTACAATTGTGCACCAGAGGAAATCCAATTTTCTTCTTTATGTGAGTTCATTGTTGATCTATTTTTAGTTTTTATTTATGCCTGCTTCAGATGGCTTTGTTATATTGCAATGTAAAGAACCTGTCACGGGCAAACCTACTGGCCAACTAGTGCTGGACTATTTGACAGACGCTGTTATTTCTAAAGCTCCGACTCTTGTTGGAAGACCCTACATATCTCCTGACTCTAGGAAATTGATTACTTTTGATAGAACTTCTTCGGGAGCTACGTTAATCGTTCAAGAAATTACAGGTACGCGAATGAATTATATTAATTAATTATCGCACTAATTGACTATTGCAGCTCATGGATTGGAGTTTTTATTTGACGTTAAAACCACTCTCAACATCTCAGATATAACGTTTTATCCAAGCCAAACCACGCATAGTTACGATTTGTATGCAAGTGGTCAAAACAAAGAAGATCTCTTGTTTGTCAACTTAAACACAGGTATATTTGGTTTTTCGTAAATACGGAGGTAAAATAATATGTGAAAAATTCAAGGTAAAGTGGAAATAATCACTGGAGTGGGCGTGGCTTCAACTACATCCAAGTGGGGCAACCCAGCTCGGCCCATCACAACAGCTGGAAGATTTGGCGCCTTCCTGGCCACTCCCAGTAATCACGCCTTGTTTGTTATTAACGGTCAATCACGAACGGTCAATTGTGAGATAAGCGCGGTTGCGAAACCGTCACAGATCGTTTGGATTACACAAAAATATCATTAAGAGCTCTTTTTTTATGCGCGTAAATTCATTTTTCATTTAAATTCAATATTGGCATATCAACTATAACCAAACAATTCGCTTAAATGTATTATAATGGATTCCCTAAATATTCTAATAATATTCTTGGGTGATGATTTGTCGGAAATGGAATATTTTATTTAGATATTTTAGGAGAATCACCCTTATGGTGTGTAGAACATTAAGCGAGAACTCGTCTAGATATTAAATTGTAAATAACCTTACCTTAATTATTAAAATTTTAGCTTTAAAATATTGGATGTTATCCGACGCGCTGTAGAAATTTCAAATGTATTTCTGAGGTCAATTTGAATAAGAAATGTGTGAAATAACTTCAGGAATATATTTTAAAAGTTTGTACACTATGTCATGCCACATCCTGTATATGTTAATGTATTGGAATAGACAAATTTGCAAATACACTAATTGGGCTTTTGTGTATATAAACATTTATATAAAAATATGGAAAAGCTTCTTGCCATAAACATTGTTTATAGGTATAAAACATAATATTTTTGTGAAAAAATTTAGATAAAGGACAACTTTTTTTAACCTAATTGTTATTAAAATTGTTGTATGGAACATTATTATTATTATGTAGATTAGCATTTAGTTTTCAGGTGTATTCACCTCCCTAATAGAGACCTCGTTGGTTTGCAACAAAAAAATATAATAAAATCGCAATTATTATCTAAAATTTATAATGATTTATTTAAAAAGAGACAAAAAATTGGGCTTTGCAAATAAAAATATATGTATATGTGTAGAGATAAAAAGGCAATTCTCGTAATTCTTGACTCGTTCAAAACAAACACAGATTATACTTTTCTTGGGTCTTATTTAAGTGTACACGCCTCATTTCTTGGTTTCTAGTTTGTTGTTCCACTTCCTTTTTCAAAGGTTCTTTTTCTTCTCCGACCACATCATCATTATTAAAATAAACAACGAGAACTTCGTTGGTAAAAACCACAGACTTACTGTTTTTAGCCATGTATTTAAATTTTTTTGTATGTTCTTCTTCCATATCTGAAGACTCTTCCACTGCATTCTTATTAGAATCCTCACATTTACCGGATTCATCCATAGATGATTTTTTTAGCGGCACTTTTTGGCCAATCTAAATGGCTCTTCTTATGGTTCTTTATGTCTTTTCGATTCTTTTTGCCAGGTCGATCGTATGAATTCCAAAACGGTTGTTTTGATGAGAGATCTTTAGAGTTTTTTCCTAGTTGTGGTGAAGACTTAGGAGAATCAGGCCCATTACGAAGCTTGGTTTGAAAAATCGTTTCCAAGCCGGATTTCGGCGTATTTTGTTCGTCCTTTACCATATTACTAAGACTGTCTCTTGCTCTTAATAAATTTACTGTGCCGAAGTCCTCGTTAGACTCTGCCACTTCTAATTTTGTTAAAGATCGAGCTAAATCTAATTCGACGTTATATGTTTGTTCTGCTGAATGACAGTCCTTAGAACTCCAAGATTTCACTTTAGCCAACGGTTTTTGACGTCCGGTTTTCTGACTATCTAGCGTATTTTCAGACTGACTCAAGGTCAATTTATATTTGTCCGAATTTGATAAGGATGAAGTTCCTGGCTTTGGTGTTTCTAATGATTTCTGCTTATTAGTTGCCGGGACATTCGATGGTCTATCGGACATTTTTTTTCAATTTAGATGCTAATAACATTACGTTTAGTTTTGTTGTTGACAACTAACAAACATTTTGACGTTTCTACCTTAAATTTGGAAACGGAAAATTTGACACGTAGAAGTGTTTTATTTTTTCTAAAATTTAATTCTTGCGTTCGAGCTAAGAACGTATAATTCAGAAGATTTTTGGAGCATTCAAAATCAATTAAAGTAGGTTTTCAATAAAACAAAAAAGTTAATTTATTTCTATGTTGCTTTTTTTTCAATATGTAGTTATACATGTGCAGAGTTACCTTAGACAGTCAATCAAATTACGAAATATTGCTCGACCAAGGGCAAATTCCAGCAAAATTTTAAATAAATCATTATTTTATAAACTTTTCACACAAAAACACCACTTCAAACACATTCTTACCGGGAAAGTGAAATACTATTACAGTCAAGCAGGCTTGTCAACCTTATAATTAATAAGAAGCATTATTTTAGGTTATGTGCTTTATATACTCACCATAAGTGAAATATTCCGGCTGATGCTCATACAACAGGATTTTATGGAATGCAAATTCTCTATAATGGAGTTTTCGGGAGAAAAATATGTTTAAAAAAAACTCAAATTGAATGCAATAATAAAATCACTGAATACAAATGAAATTGGCAACACTACAAATATAAGTTTTTTGACAGTTTGGTAATTTCTCCAAAGTAGGGTATCTCCTCGTGTCGAAATGGCCAAAAAGAAAAACGGGGAGAAAAGTGATGAAAGCTCACAAAATAGTGATAGTGATCTTTATAATGAGGATGAGGAACCAAGTTTTAGTGATCCCGAGGATTTCGTGGATGATATCTCAGATTCCGGTTAGTAAACTAGGTACAATCTGTTCTTTGAGGTTAGGACATCATGGTCAACCCACGCTATTAAAAACCCATTTATTTATATATTTTTCGACTTTTTACATGAAATATATAATGTTTATGATTTGATGTTTTTTTCTATGTTAATTGCATATGTTATTTGTAGAATTACTTGGAGATATCCTGCAACAAAAACCAAAAGAGACTGATGGATATGAAAGTGTAATCGTTGTGGATGGAGTACCTCAAGTAGGCCCTAACCGTATCGAAAAGTTGAAATCAGTTATTAATAAAGTGTTTAGCAAATTTGGCAACCTCGTTAACGAATACTATCCAGTTAATACTGAACAAAATACACCCTTGAGTGGTACAACAAAGGGCTATATTTTTTTGGAATATTCTGATCCAAGTCACGCTCTGGAAGCTGTAAACTTAACCAACAACTTTAAGTTAGATAAACACCACACTTTCCAAGTAAATTTGTTTACTGATTTTGCAAAATTTGACGACATCCCTGAAAAATGGGAACCACCACAACCAAGACCTTATGATCCAATAGATAATAATGTAAGTCGGCTTGACCTACATTATTATTTATTGGATCCAGACGCATATGATCAATTCGCTGTGGTTACAACCAGTGGACAAAGTGTGCAAATATGGCAAAATACACTACCTGAACCCAACATTGTTGAAGAGCGCAGTGTAAGATATCAGGTAGTTTTGTTTTAAGGTGATTACATAAAGTTGTATGTTACAGAACTGGACACAAACATATATTAAGTGGTCCCCACTAGGCACTTTTCTTGCGACTTTTCATAAATTAGGTATAGCTTTATGGGCTGGTCCCAGTTTCACCCAATATAAAAAGTTTACGCACGCCTATGTACAATTCATTGATTTTTCGCCTTGTGAAAAGTACCTAGTTACTTATTCACCCCAAGGAGATCCGCAGAATCCCGATCAGAAGAGGATTATCATATGGGACATCAGGTTTGTTACCATAATGTAGTAATTTGACCTATTAATGATGACACTTTTAGATCTGGATTGGAGAAACGATCTTTTAATCCGGAAGGTCCATCAGCCTGGCCAATTTTCCGGTGGTCCTGTGACGATAAATACTTTGGTCGTGTAGGTAACGACGTTCTGTCCATTTATGAAACACCATCTTTTGGATTGTTGGAAAAAAAGTCGATAAAAATTAATGGAATTAAAGATTTTAATTGGTAAAATTGAACTTTCTAGTGCAGAGTTTACGTTTAAGTTGTTTTCATATAGGTCTCCAAGTGACAACGTTGTTGCTTATTGGGTGGCTGAAGACAAAGATGTTCCTGCCAGCGTAACACTGCTCGAAATACCCAATCGTAACGAAATTCGAAAGAAAAATCTATTTAATGTTGCTGATTGTAAAATACATTGGCAAAAGTCTGGAGATTATTTGTGTGTAAAAGTCGACAGATATTCGAGAGCCAGGAAAGAAAGGAATGAAATGAAGTACTCCGGAATGTACTGCAATTTCGAAATTTTTCACATGAGAGAAAAACAAGTGCCTGTCGACAGTGTAGAGATCAAAGAACCAATTCAAGCCTTCGCTTGGGAACCTGTGGGCACCAAATTTGCTATGATTCATGGAGAGTCTCCTAATATTAATGTTAGCTTTTATGAAGTCAAGTAAGTTATTATTACTTTTTGAAATGTTATTTAACTGGAATTACTTTAAGGGTTGGCCTAGCTCCCAATTTACTGAAGAAGTTTGAGAAAAGGGCTTGCAATCACCTATTTTGGTCTCCCAATGGACAGTTCATTGTTTTGGCTGGTGTTGGCAGTAATGGAGGTGGTTCACTTGAGTTTGTTGATACGCATGAATTTTTGGTCATGAACACTACAGATCACTTCCAAATGTCTGATGTAGAATGGGATCCAACAGGACGATACGTTTTCACAGGAGTTTCCTATTGGAAATGTAAAGTTGACACTGGTAAATAATTCGTGGTGTTAGTAAGGAAATATTTTTTTAAATCCGTTTTTATAGGATATTGGATGTGGTCATTCCAAGGTAAAATATTAAAGCGTGTGAATTTGGAACGTTTTGCCCAAATTCTGTGGCGCCCCCGTCCTCCAACCCTGCTTTCCGAAAAACAACAAAAGGAAATTAAGAAACACTTGAAAAAGTATTACGCTCAATTTGAGAGCAAAGACCGTATGCGCCAATCGAAAGCCTCCAAGGAGCTGATTGAGAAACGAGCAGCTCTTATGGAAAAATTCCAACAATATAGGGAGCAACAGATTAAACGTTGGGAGGCTAACAAACCTAGAAGATTGGCTTTAAGAAATAGTAAGAGTTTCTGGTTGATTTGGAACATTGCAAATTAATTAATTTGTTTTATTAGATGTGGACACTGATGAATTCTTTTTTAATGTTGTCAGTATTAGCAACGCCGATGCTGTTAACTTTGAAGAAGAGGTTGTTGAATTCTTTATCAAAGAAGAAATTATCCCAGTTGACTAGGAAGGGTTGGCAAGTAAATTTTGGTCCTGAAATGAAAATATTTGATTGAAGACACCATATATTTTGCAATAAATTTGTTGCAAAATAAAATTCTTTTATTATTCAAACAAGACATTTAATTATTAAAAAATATTTATTTTTTAAACAAACAAATCAAATCAACTATCTTTTTTCCCTTTTAATCCGTTTTAATTTCCACGCCCCCTCTCCTAAACTCTGAATATATTTTATTTTTTTAACACCCCATAACATCCACAGAAATCCAATTGCAGTACAAACAATAGTTTCTATATAATAACCATCCAGAAATTTCACGCATTTCCCACCATAATTGATACATTCCTAAAATGCAATATTTTACTTTTCTGAATATCCTCATTTCATTATTTTACTTCTTTAGCTGCAATAGTATCACAAGTATTTCCTAAATACCTCTCGCCTCCTTGACACTCCTTCCATGTTAAAGGATCGACAAAATAGAGGGCTAACATTGCTGGCCAATTGCCTCCTAAATTTGTCAATGTATTGAGAAGGGTCATATATGTGCCTCCCACTGAAGAATCGCTGATTTTTGCATAGAAGGCCATCAGTGATACAAACATTGAATATACCAATACCTTTTGGGAGAAGTTTATTCAAAATATAAGATAATTTCCAATGACTTTTTACCTGGTGTAAAGCATATCCCACAATTAATAAAATAACATACGAAGCAGACAATCCTTCAGCAGCGTTTGGTACCAAATAAGGTGTAACATAGACTATAGCTGCCCCTATAATGTTGAAAATTAACCGATATGGCATGGCTTTGAGATATATATCAAGTGGTTTAGGTCCAGTAGTATATTTTGCAATTACAAGGGGCAAGGCAAGTTGTACTGGTATCAATGGAATGGTTATCAGTCCTAATTTTCTTTTGGAATACCTGATTCCACTAGTTTCAACGCCATTACACTGTCATTTGACGAAAATCCAATCTGTAATGTTTAAAAGACATTAAATTATGGAAATTTCAAGAAATTGCTAAGACTTACTTTGAAAGTTAACAAGACAAGAGCTAAAGTTTGCACTGCTGGAAGAGCTAAAATATTTTTTAAACAAATATAAGCAGATTTTATATCTCGGTCATGAACTACTTCATGTTCAGGGTCATGAGGTTCTATTTCTTTTTTAACCAGACCTACTATTGTAGTTGAAATAATAAAAAATATACCCCAAAAGTAAAAGAATCCAGGTAAAGTAATTATACCTAAAATTTATTGCTTTTTAAGATATTCTAATGGAATTATCATGAAGATTTCGTACCTTCATCTTGAGGTACAGTTCTCAGATAATTATTACAGAAAGTTGAAGATTCTAAAGCCATGAATACAACATAACTAAGAAAATAACCTGCAGATTGGCCAACACTGTTACAAGTGGAAGCATGACCTACGTTGTGCTTTTTTAGCATTGTAAGAGCCCAACCATCAACAGCAATATCTTGAGTGGCTGCCAGGAAATTTAAAAAAAAAATACCACAGTCAAAAATCCTATGTTTGGTGTTGTGCCCTCATCGCCAAGCCAATTGTCCACATTTTTCGAAAGAATCAACATGAAAATACCTTTTTTTTTTCAATATTAGAATGAACATTTTACAGCGTAACTTGCCTATTAAATATTGAATAGGTATTAACCAAGTCTTCCGTCGGCCCATTCGATAAGAAAATATCGCATCCACCAATGGAGCCCATAGAAGTTTCAAACTAAATGGCCAGTATACAAAACTAAATTCTGCCTACGAAAATCATCAATTATGAATGAGACTTGTCTCAGAATAACCGCCATATTACCTGTTGTTTATAGCTTACGCCTCTATTTTGTAAAATCATTGGAATTGCAGAACTGAGCCCCAGTGGAATGCCTTGAAGCGTATAAAGAAACAGTAACAAGAGAATATTCCATTCGTCCCCTTTAATATTACTCTTTGAGGTACTGGAAACGATTGTTTCACCATTTTCTAACAAAGACTCGGCACTGTAAGTGCCTTTCTTATTTCTTCGTTCCATTTCCTCGGTAAGTGAAATTTTTTCGAGGTTAGAATATAGGGCCACGTCAGGCTAACTTTTTACCAAACATATGTCATGATAAATGAAGCCTATTGAATATAACACTGTTTTATTGAGAAATTTCCCTTTTATTAAAATGTAATAATTTTAATGTTAATTTATTTAATGGAAAAAGTCGAAATCTTATTACATTTCTTTATACTGTAACTTTCATATTTGTTTACATTGTACAGCTATACGATTATACTATGTGAATAACGTCAATTGTCACTTCTGTGTCAAAAAAATGATGTTCTTACATTTAACCAATGAGAGGGACTTATTTTTAAATATCAATCAATATTTGTGAGGGAAGAAAATTGGCGCCATAATTTAAATGCACAATTCTTTAAATTCTGTTTCATTGCATTATTTTAAAGAAAATTTGCAAATTTATGTACTAAGATGATACTGTTTACAGCTGACTTGTTAAGAAAAACTGAAAGTGTAGAAAATACGAATGAAATGAAATGCATAAATACTTTAAAAAGTGTACTGGACGAAATTTCATCGTCCAAATTGACACAGTCATATCTTTTTTGAGAATTGAAGGGGTTAGAATAAAAAGGGTATAAGTACATTTTTGAAAAAATATGAGTTAAGTGTTTTATTAAAGATGAGGTTATTATTTATTAAAATAAAAAAAATCAAATCAATTTCGATGCCTTTGGGGCTATCTATTACCTATTATGGTAATGCCTTTTTTGGGTAATGGTCGGCCGCCCAGCAATATGCAAAAATTATTTTGCTCAATGTGTTATCTCAAAAAACATTTTAAAAATAACATTCTATTGATTTTTAAGTAGGTAAAATTGTTTAACAATCTACCTAAAGATTTCCTTAATTTTATTATTGTTACACCACTTTAAACTAAAATATCTCTAAATGATAAAAATGTCACTTCTACCCTTTCTATTCTAACCCCTTCAATTATACTTTGCTATTTAAACACGATACTTTTAATTGTTCCAAGGATTACATAGTTGTCACATATTTTTTCTATTGAAACGGTTCTTATAACTTACTCCACATTCCCCTAACGAAAAGTAATCTTCAAAGTAAGTATTTTCATATTCATCTTGCCTTACATAATCCAAATGAGTGAAATTAATGAAATTTCACTAACAATAATCTTTTTTTTAATAATAAGTGAAACTAGATTTTTTTCTTTCTGTAGACCAGATTCGGTTAATATAGTAATTGCATTGAGACACGTCATATGTATAGTAATCCTCATAGCTGAATACAAATGCACGCATTTGAGAGAAAGATAATTATCGTTAATTAAACGAGTAAGGTACACACAAACACATATAGAAAAATTAAAAATGCAAAAAATCAGAGCGTAAAGCACGCGTTGCCGATTAACATAAAACTATTACTTCGGCCAATTAACTAAATTCGTTGTTGCCAACCATTACCCGTTTATATTTTGACATAATTAAACTAATTATTTTGTTTTCTTGTTAATTATCAAAATTAAATTTTATTGATTTATGCATGTGTTTGTGTGTGTGTGTCTGTTGGTCATTTCTGACACTAATCTTCACTAATAAATTACCCCATTAACATTGGTTAATTCCTAAAAAAAACGGTTTTATTACAGTGATGCCAACATTGACCTGAATGTTGTTGATCGCACAGTATACTACGTTGAGAATCTTTGTTGTATTGCAGTATCTTAGGCCTGTAACTCCTTTCATTAAGTATCGTGTATTTCGACAAGGGAATCCGTTGTTTATGATCGCTCATACGTTGATCAATTGCAGTACGTGTTTCACGAGGGAATTTCACGGTTGCAGGATTAATTGTTGGACATTCTTCGGGTTCAGACCAATCACCGTCTGTAAATCTTTAAATTTTCAACACGGCAACAACAAACTAAGTTGTGACAAACCACTGTTTGTAAGGCTTTTTTTAGATAAATAATGAGGACAGTTCCTTCGAACTTTATCCATCAAACCTAAATAATCCTTTGTAGTTTCGCTTAAAAAGTTCCTCTTGTCTTTGACATCTTTTTTAAACACTTTATTTAACTTTTCCACTTGGTTTTGCACAAACGATTTTCCATTACTGGAGAGCCTGAAACAAGTTCCATAAAAGTTTCTTTAAAGAAAATTTCAAACTAACTGTGGCACGTCCTTGGTTGGCACGTCCTCTTTTATTAGTCTTTTTAAACAACAACGGGGCTTAATCTCTCTAAAACAAGCATAATTTGAACTCCAGGACAAACCAGTAGTGCTAGTCTTTTTGTCAATTTTCCGTCCTTTTCCATATACATTAAAATCAGGCTTGATAGTCTCGTCTCGATCGAAAAATGTTTGTTTTCTTGGCTTTCGGTCCCTGAATACATCCTTTTTGGGATTCTTGTCCAAATTTTCAAGCAGACTCTTCATGAGTTTGTGCTTAGGGATATTTTTACCCAATTTGTCGTTTCTGTAAAGGATGTGTATTGAATAAGTGTTGTGGTTCATGATAGAACTTGGAGTGGCTTTTTGAAAATGTTCCAATACTTTTGGTATTATAGAATCGGAGGTTTTCAGTTCCTGTGAGGGATAACTTTGAGGTTTCGAGCTGAAAAATTACAATTTTCTTAAGAGTTTCAAGACGAAGCCAATGAGGTGCCTTAAGGGTTTGACGCTTGATTGATTGCTACAACAGTTTTTGCAAATCTCCTCGGGATACATCTTGATTTTCTCCAAAATATCTTGGGAATCTTGTTTAGACTTTTTCAACTCGAACGGAGGTCGGTTACTATATTTGCTCACAATCATTCTTCGTTCAAAATATTTGTCCTTGTTCATGGACCGTTTTTTGATCGCCAATTTTACCCACTAATTTCGTATAATTAGTGGCAGCGCCTCTAAAAAATCACAGCGTAAAAATTAAGTTGGTACCATTGACCTTAAAATTACAAATTTTAATCGGCTAGCTGAACTAATTAGCCGTTTCTATGGCCATAATAAAATTTACGATTCAGACAAAACAACAATCAAAAAAATCTCTAAAGAATTTTTTAATCGCCACTACACAGGAAGAAAGAAGGTATAGACAAAGAGAGGAAATTAAAGGAAAGTGCCGTCTAATGACAAGCGGGCCATTAATTTTTACTCACCTTCCTTAAAACGGTAAATTCGAACTGGATTTTGGATAGTCCATTTTCCACAAGAAATACGTTTAGATTTAAATTAACGTCACGTGTCAATCAAGTTGTGACAGATGACAATTAAAACAATCAAATCACAAGCCATATCTGACAGTGTAATCAACTTCCTTTTTACAATTTTACATGTGTTTTGCACATCTTCAATTATTAACAATTACGCTCCCGCCATACATGTTTCATGTTTCTCTATTCAGCCATAACTAAAATAGAAGGTGGCCTGTTTTTAACCTTCATACCATCAGTTTGAATTTTTACTTTAATAAAAATAAATGAACTGGATTGTTTAAACAATTGTTTTCTAAATACATAGATATTCCTATTTGAAACAAATAGCCATTATATGACCAGACAACAAAGTTGGCTTTTGCTTTATTTTGTTTCACTTTAAGTGCATATTTATATCATTTCTAGATAATAATGCCAACTCATATTGTCAAAAACTAAAAACAAAATCGACTACAGTTATTGCCGCCGCCCCCCTCGACGATTTGATCGGAAGTGAACTCCCATTAGTCTCATCTCAAAATAGAAAAAGATGGTGCGAGTTCTCGCAAGAAGGCCCCTTTTAACATTTTCCTCCATCACAGTCTATCATTGCAGTTCGTTTCACGTTCGGTTACGGTCGCTCAGTAAATCCTGCTGCTCGAGTCGTCGTAGAAAGGCTTGCCCCTACTGTTCCTGCCGGTTATCGAACGGTTTTGAAAACAGTTTTTTTTTTCGGTGTACGTGTGTGTCGCCGCCTGCAGACATAACTGACGACGAACGGGGGTGGTAGTTTGTTGAAGATATCAAAGGTGTATTCTCAGGTGATATTGAAAAAATCCAGTTGACTGAGACGTTTCTAGTAGGAATATTATAAAGGTAAGATGGTTCGAGTCGATTGATCCTTACGGTAAGGGAATAATTGATTTTCCTGTTTGAAATTTCAAGAACATTTTAATGGTTTGAGTTCTTTGATTTTTGGCTTTGGTTGTTAAATTTACTCGTAAATTTCAGAAAATAGGAACAGTGGAAGGTTCGCCAAAAATTCACTCTTTTTTAAGAATTAAAATAAAATATTTTTTGCACACATTATTTTTTGAAAAAAATATTTTTGTCTACGTCTGTCCCCTGTGAATTATAAAAATTCGAGTAATATTGAAAACAAAAAATGAAAACATTGGCGTTATTCATATTTCTTGGCCTGGTTGGTGTCATTTTTTTCCTTAGAAAAATGCATTTAGGTTTTACCATGTGACAGTAGCGTAGACAAATTTCAAATACATAAATATTTGTAAATATTATTGTCCGTTTATTTTTCAAAGCGACTCGTTCGTCTATAGTACACCAATGACTTAAGACAAAAACTTATTTGTTAAGGTTCCCAGAAAGTTTATTTATCATAACTATCGATAGTTCAGTTATAATTGTGTGAACAACCAAATATTATATTACTATTCATTGGTAAGTACTTTAAGGTAAATCAATGGGACCAAAAGTAGGCATTTAAAGGGCACGATCTCTTATTGTTTTATTCTTTTTTATTAAATGTTATTTTTAGTTGTCGATTCGTCTGTTGGCCTTGAACTTGCTATATTTCGTCGAGTTGGACGAGATGCCGTATAGTTAATACACAGAGAGAGGGAGAGAGAGAGGGAATCAATTCTTTGTTCGTAAAGGAATTTTATTTTTAAACGGGCCAAAATGCAGAAGTTTTTTTGAATGTTCACAAAAGCAAAAGAGTGCACGTTTATTCATTTTTCTTCCTTGTTGCGTTCGTTCTAGAAATAATAATGGGGCCAACGCGAAAATTAACGTGTCTCCGTAAATTTATTGTGCGAAAATTGTCAAAGCAGTTGAACCGACAAAGAAATGATTTTTTTTCCTGTACTTATGTAGAGAGAAAGGTAATCAACGTTTTTATTGCACATTATCCAAGTTAAATAGTATCAATAGATATAAAATATAAATAACGTTTTAATGTAATCCAATTACCCTTCATAAACATTTTATTGCGAGAAATTATCGTTTTTAATTAAATATTTTTTGAAATCTGTTACTTCACACTACAGCTGCATAGTTAAATAAATGATTAGTATCTCTATTTTGTCATAATTCTTATATTAATATCTTAAGTCTGTCATTTTGAACTGAAATACGGTATCATTCGTTGATTGAAATCAAGAGAATCGATTCATAAAGTCATTAAGCAATAAAATTTCTATGAAAAAACCGCTTCAGTTCAACACGTCTCCAGCATGAACCATAAACACGTACAAATTAATTGCCGTTTGCTCTCAATGGAACGCTATTGTCGTAAAAAAAAGAACACACAAGTTAATTAGTCTACGGTAATGAATGGAAAGTCGTCATTTTACCTTTAACAATTAGATCGGATTTTCCAAAATCATTGTTGATTTCAGTGCAGAATGAACGGCTTGAACAACGGACACCAAAATGGCGAAACCAGTTGCGGAGACATCATTTCGCAAAATCAACAAAAAGGTTGCTGGACGATTGGTTTAATCAATAGCAAATATCGCTATTTGACAGCGGAAACATTTGGATTCAAAATCAATGCCAACGGAACCTCGTTAAAGAAAAAGCAAATTTGGACTCTGGAACCGGATTTAACCACCCCCGGAGAAAGTAGGTATTCCAATATATAATAAATGATATTTTAATAAAACTTTGTGTGTGCTTCCTAAAAGGTTTAATTTATCTACGTTCCCATTTGGATAAGTATTTGGCTGTGGACTCATTTGGAAATGTAACATGCGAAAACGAAGAAAAAGATCCCGGGAGTAAATTCCAAATTAGCGTGGCGGAAGATGGTACTGGCCGTTGGGCTTTACGGAACGTCGTACGAGGCTACTTCCTGGGGGCATCAGCTGACAAACTGACTTGCACCGCCAAGGTACCCGGCGATTCTGAATTCTGGCTGGTTCATTTGGCTGCGAGGCCTCAAATGAATTTACGTTCTGTTGGACGTAAGAGATTCGCCCATTTATCCGAAAACTTGGATGAGATTTATGTAGACGCTAATATTCCATGGGGTGAAGATACTCTGTTTACTTTAGAGTTTAGACAGGACGAGGGCGGAAAGTACGCTATCCACACGTGCAACAATAAGTACTTGTGTCTCAATGGTAAGAAAATAGTTGCTATAATTCTGTTATTTCCATTAATTTTTTTTAATAAGGAAAACTGGTTGACACTTGCAATAAAGATTGTTTATTCTCTGCGGAGTACCACAGCGGTCAATTGGCACTCAGAGATCGCCAGGGGCAATATTTAAGTCCAATAGGGTCAAAAGCCCTTTTGAAGAGTCGTTCGAACACCGTCACCAAAGATGAGCTGTTTTCGCTAGAAGATTCCTTGCCGCAGGCCAGTTTTGTGGCCGCATTGAACTCACGATACGTCAGCGTCAAACAAGGTAAAGATTAATCTAATTTCTGCTTGTTTTTTTCCACGAATGTGGACTAATGATCAAACGTGACCGTTAGAAATCATTAAGTTTGAGAGTGATTTTAATAAAAAACCGATTTTGGAATTTTACATTCGGTAATCACTTTAAAAAAATAAGAAAAGAAACTGTAGCGACCTGCAGTCCGTTAACCAACCATAAAATGACTTGCAGGACAGTTAATTGATTGAGGTTCGACCGTTTTCACGATTGGTACTGCCTTTGGAACACTTAGATTACAAAAAAAGATCCTGAACATCCTGAATTTATTTGTGCGTAACTGTACTCGAAATTAATATGAAGCTTTCAAGATGAAACACGTTTAGTCTCCGTGATTTATGTCTATGTGTGAATCCGTGTGACCGTCTCTCTTGACGCCTACCATCTGTTTAAACATTGATTCTTGAAAATTACCACAATGTACCCATGATATTGGGTCATTTTCGACCACAGCAACCATTTTCAAAAACTTTAGTTACATTTACATGATACAGGCCTTGAAAATGCACAGTTACAAGAGTCAATATCAAGTTATAAATATTTACTCCTCATTAACATGTATATCTTTGGCTGCATACATTAACCACGAATTCCAGATTGCATATTACTACTTATTAGTTCAAAGGTGTAAACCTGGTCGTCTGCTTTTATCTAAAAATTATCCTCGTCTTCCTCGTGCACCGGAAGTTACTTACCTTTATACGTCTCCTCCACGAAGAATAATCATTATTAATTATATTACATTCAAGCAACGAAACCCTTATGAATTATTAATAGTGCACTTCACTGGCTCTCCATTGGCGTCTCAAGTTGTTTTTCTTCTTGCTTAAATAGAGACATAAATTATTGAGAAAAAGATTAACGTATTGTTTGACAGGCTGACAAGGACCAGCGTCTGGGGCAATGTTTTAAAAAGGCGTGGTCCCCTTTTAAACGCTCGAAAGGTATGGTTCTAAGTCAGTGGTGGTACGCATTTTTTTTTCTAGAGTGCAATTCTTGACCTCCCGACTGATATACTGTTAGGATGCTGTGGGGCATTTTCTTAATTGATAAAGAGAAGCGTAAAATGAACGGGCCACGCTTTGCAGATGTCCATAGTCATTGGTTAACATTTTTTCTTTATTTTAATTTTCGAAAATGTGCAAGACCCTGTATCAACCTAGATATATGTTTTACCTACCCCATGACAATATTGTGTGAGTCATTGAGGGGGTGGCTAGGAAATCGAGTTACCCTAGGGCGTTCAAATAAAATTTGTTCGGGTGCGTCATTTATTTTTTTCTCGTTCACTGAAATTTCCCCACGAATAGTGACTGTCAGAAAAGGCTATAATGGTTGCCAATGCAAAAACCTGTCAGAAATAATAGCATTGACAATACATCTGTCACTTTCATCGCGGTTAATACTATTGTAAATGCAATATAACACCCACGTTGCAAAATAAAAGAACACAATCGCTCGTTTGTAGTAGATACACGTATTCTACTGTTATTCTTTGTTAGGCCGTTAACCGTGAACTTTTGAGGTTATCTCCGGGGACATGGCGCGACCGGAAGAAAATAAAAACAGAAAACAAATGCTAGCTAGTTTGGCCTATCAGAGATAACCACCAACTATGGTCTAAGCACTAATCATGTAAGGAATGCAAGAGCTGCGCTATCAGGACAGGAAATTAGATTCGCGATAAAATCGACAATGGAAACAAAAGAAAGGAGAATGCATTCTAACTATCTTAAAAAACAATTGAACGAGAAAGATCGCAACGGCGATTAAACGGCGGTTCGTAGCCAACTTTGATTTAACGACTGTTAAAGATAAAATAATAAAGGATTTTACATAAATCCAAGTTTAATAAATTTAATAAGACGTTAAGAAGATTTACGTTCAATAAATATTTGTTTTATTCATTTGGAAACACTGTTTTTAGGCGTTGACTTGACGGCCAATCAAGATGAAATATCCGATCACGAAACTTTCCAACTGGAATTCGATTGGAGCACCAAAAGATGGTACATTCGCACGATGCAAGACAAATATTGGACCCTCGAAACTGGAGGCGGTATTCAAGCCGCCGGCGATAAAAGGTACTTTCATACATACACGTATATAACTTAATAAAAAACCAATTTCAGGTCTTCCAACGCCCTCTTCGATTTAATTTGGCAAAAAGATGGTTCAGTGGCGTTTCGCGCCAATAACGGTCGTTACGTGATGACAAAACGCAGCGGTCATTTGTTCGCCAACAGTGACGTTATAGATGACGACACATGCAAATACTATTTTTATCTGGTGAACCGGCCTATTCTAGTGCTCAAATGCGAGCAGGGCTTCGTTGGTTACAAATCGGCCGGAAATCCGAAATTGGAATGCAATAAGGCCTCTTACGAAACGATAAGAGTGGAAAGAGGCGAACGAGGAGTCGTTTATTTCAAAGGTAACGGGTTTTTAAATATATATTTCAAACTAGCTGGTTTAATGTATGCGTTATCATCTGCTACTAGGATTGAGCAACAAATATTGGCATTGCGATAGCGAGTCCGTGACGGAAGATTCGGACACCCCGGAGGGCTTTTATTTGGAATTGCGCGAACCCACTCGCCTTTGTATTAAAGATACAAATAGCCATTACCTGACCGCAGGCAAAAATGGTGGTTTTCGATTGGGAGACACCTCAATAGAACACGCCACACAATGGGAATACTAAACGATTTTTGTTGCTATATTGAACCTCCCAATATAACAAGGCTGTATAGGATTAAGTTTGCAATAATTGAAAAGAGGAAAATGTAATACCAAAATAGTTAAGAGGGAATCGAGGCAATCGTCCAATGACATTTTTATACTCATGTCATCTTTTGTTTTATATGTATGTTGTAGTGATTTTTTTATGTACTGAGAAACTGAACTGCCAAAAAAAAACACACAATTTAAGAAAATAATGCCAGGGCCTTAGAAAACATATTTTTACAGGTTTTTTCGAGAGGATGATGTACTTAAACATACTTATACAAGTGTAAATATAATTTGAGAAGGTTTTAATCCAATTAAAATCGGCCTCAAATTTTTCCTAATTAGTTTTTATATGTTTATTACTATTTTTAGCAGTTAAGGGCTTGCCTTCAAGCCATATCTATAAACGTTATTACCGGATAATGTGCATTTACTGTGAAAATCTAGCTCTACACACCTTTTATCGAATCTATATCAATAATATCGGGTGTGCTATTAATTAATAAGAGCTCAGACATTTTTTTACATTATGTGTATATTAATATAATTTTTTAGCTTTGCGTGGGTATTTATCAATTGAAAAGCGTAATTTTTGTATGATAAACTTGTAGTCGAGTATTCAAAATATATTTAATCAGTGCTCATTTATTTGTGTTATTTATACAAGAGTTATTCTGAAAATTTTTAAATGCTACAACAATATGGATGCAACTTACAATCCTAGCTTTGACTCCTTGTGATTTATTTTCTTTCTGAAGACCAAAAGACGTTTCGTTGTCGTAATAAACTGTTGCAAGATAAAGTCAAAGGTAGCACACTTAAAGGAGAACTGTTCAACTATTATTAACCTTATCTGTCTCATTATATGTAGAGACTTTCCGAAAAACGGCTGAGAAGTTTTTATATCCATTTGTAACTGATCGATAAGTGAGTTGCCATGGGAATTGCTGCCACATCCACTTTATTTATTAGAGCAGACCACTGGCGATTTATCATTCATTCTCAAATTTACAAAAATGTTTGACTTCAGAGTTTAGATGAAAATCTAGATTAAACCCACTATAAATTCTTAAAATAATGAAACGGACCTGCAATAAGTGAAATAGCTGGAACATTAATAACTAATTAACTTTAATTCGTAACATTATATCTCAATATCTGAATAAAATGGTGAATATTACATGTAAAACTATCTTTCATCCCCCCAGTTTTCTATCAAAATGCAAACAATCATTTATAAAGCTTCACAAGGTAACTATATTAATCTCACCTTGAAGATAATAAATTCTCTTAAGATACACCTTAAACTCTAACTTTCAGGATAAATTTTGCCTTGTAAATTAATTTTGACACCTGAGAAGCTTCCATATTGAATCGTGTTTCGTTTGTTTAAAACGTGTACACGCACAGAAAAATAGACAATCCTGCAACAGTTGACTGTTGTCACCTAAGGCGGGGTTGCCAAATATATCGGTACACGCACACCTGCGGCTCCAGAAATTCATTATTTCATGTCGATTGTGTGAGTGTGTCTATTTTTTGCTGATTTTCTTTCGTTTCTAGTTACCGCGGGGGTTCTTTACGTGCTCTGAATGACTGAAAGGTCTAAAAAGGCGTTAAAACGCACAGCGGGGTATATANTTTGGCCTATCAGAGATAACCACCAACTATGGTCTAAGCACTAATCATGTAAGGAATGCAAGAGCTGCGCTATCAGGACAGGAAATTAGATTCGCGATAAAATCGACAATGGAAACAAAAGAAAGGAGAATGCATTCTAACTATCTTAAAAAACAATTGAACGAGAAAGATCGCAACGGCGATTAAACGGCGGTTCGTAGCCAACTTTGATTTAACGACTGTTAAAGATAAAATAATAAAGGATTTTACATAAATCCAAGTTTAATAAATTTAATAAGACGTTAAGAAGATTTACGTTCAATAAATATTTGTTTTATTCATTTGGAAACACTGTTTTTAGGCGTTGACTTGACGGCCAATCAAGATGAAATATCCGATCACGAAACTTTCCAACTGGAATTCGATTGGAGCACCAAAAGATGGTACATTCGCACGATGCAAGACAAATATTGGACCCTCGAAACTGGAGGCGGTATTCAAGCCGCCGGCGATAAAAGGTACTTTCATACATACACGTATATAACTTAATAAAAAACCAATTTCAGGTCTTCCAACGCCCTCTTCGATTTAATTTGGCAAAAAGATGGTTCAGTGGCGTTTCGCGCCAATAACGGTCGTTACGTGATGACAAAACGCAGCGGTCATTTGTTCGCCAACAGTGACGTTATAGATGACGACACATGCAAATACTATTTTTATCTGGTGAACCGGCCTATTCTAGTGCTCAAATGCGAGCAGGGCTTCGTTGGTTACAAATCGGCCGGAAATCCGAAATTGGAATGCAATAAGGCCTCTTACGAAACGATAAGAGTGGAAAGAGGCGAACGAGGAGTCGTTTATTTCAAAGGTAACGGGTTTTTAAATATATATTTCAAACTAGCTGGTTTAATGTATGCGTTATCATCTGCTACTAGGATTGAGCAACAAATATTGGCATTGCGATAGCGAGTCCGTGACGGAAGATTCGGACACCCCGGAGGGCTTTTATTTGGAATTGCGCGAACCCACTCGCCTTTGTATTAAAGATACAAATAGCCATTACCTGACCGCAGGCAAAAATGGTGGTTTTCGATTGGGAGACACCTCAATAGAACACGCCACACAATGGGAATACTAAACGATTTTTTGTTGCTATATTGAACCTCCCAATATAACAAGGCTGTATAGGATTAAGTTTGCAATAATTGAAAAGAGGAAAATGTAATACCAAAATAGTTAAGAGGGAATCGAGGCAATCGTCCAATGACATTTTTATACTCATGTCATCTTTTGTTTTATATGTATGTTGTAGTGATTTTTTTATGTACTGAGAAACTGAACTGCCAAAAAAAAACACACAATTTAAGAAAATAATGCCAGGGCCTTAGAAAACATATTTTTACAGGTTTTTTCGAGAGGATGATGTACTTAAACATACTTATACAAGTGTAAATATAATTTGAGAAGGTTTTAATCCAATTAAAATCGGCCTCAAATTTTTCCTAATTAGTTTTTATATGTTTATTACTATTTTTAGCAGTTAAGGGCTTGCCTTCAAGCCATATCTATAAACGTTATTACCGGATAATGTGCATTTACTGTGAAAATCTAGCTCTACACACCTTTTATCGAATCTATATCAATAATATCGGGTGTGCTATTAATTAATAAGAGCTCAGACATTTTTTTACATTATGTGTATATTAATATAATTTTTTAGCTTTGCGTGGGTATTTATCAATTGAAAAGCGTAATTTTTGTATGATAAACTTGTAGTCGAGTATTCAAAATATATTTAATCAGTGCTCATTTATTTGTGTTATTTATACAAGAGTTATTCTGAAAATTTTTAAATGCTACAACAATATGGATGCAACTTACAATCCTAGCTTTGACTCCTTGTGATTTATTTTCTTTCTGAAGACCAAAAGACGTTTCGTTGTCGTAATAAACTGTTGCAAGATAAAGTCAAAGGTAGCACACTTAAAGGAGAACTGTTCAACTATTATTAACCTTATCTGTCTCATTATATGTAGAGACTTTCCGAAAAACGGCTGAGAAGTTTTTATATCCATTTGTAACTGATCGATAAGTGAGTTGCCATGGGAATTGCTGCCACATCCACTTTATTTATTAGAGCAGACCACTGGCGATTTATCATTCATTCTCAAATTTACAAAAATGTTTGACTTCAGAGTTTAGATGAAAATCTAGATTAAACCCACTATAAATTCTTAAAATAATGAAACGGACCTGCAATAAGTGAAATAGCTGGAACATTAATAACTAATTAACTTTAATTCGTAACATTATATCTCAATATCTGAATAAAATGGTGAATATTACATGTAAAACTATCTTTCATCCCCCCAGTTTTCTATCAAAATGCAAACAATCATTTATAAAGCTTCACAAGGTAACTATATTAATCTCACCTTGAAGATAATAAATTCTCTTAAGATACACCTTAAACTCTAACTTTCAGGATAAATTTTGCCTTGTAAATTAATTTTGACACCTGAGAAGCTTCCATATTGAATCGTGTTTCGTTTGTTTAAAACGTGTACACGCACAGAAAAATAGACAATCCTGCAACAGTTGACTGTTGTCACCTAAGGCGGGGTTGCCAAATATATCGGTACACGCACACCTGCGGCTCCAGAAATTCATTATTTCATGTCGATTGTGTGAGTGTGTCTATTTTTTGCTGATTTTCTTTCGTTTCTAGTTACCGCGGGGGTTCTTTACGTGCTCTGAATGACTGAAAGGTCTAAAAAAGGCGTTAAAACGCACAGCGGGGTATATATTTTTTTGTTATTGTACAGTTGTATTCAAAAAAAACTCATACACCGATTAGAGAGAGAAGTTTGACAATCATATTTGGGTAAAACTGGCTTATTTAGCAGCAGATGTCATAGGTTATCAAAAATGACAAAGCATTGTCATTGGTCGCTTTCATAGCCGGATTTACCCAAATATGATTGTCAAACTTCTCTCTCTAATCGGTGTATGAGTTTTTTTTGAATACAACTGTACATCAAATAATATTGGCATCGAATTAGGGATTTAAAAAAAAAATGAAATAAAGACCCGTTTTCAGGAATATGAAAAGAAAATAAAGATTAAAATTTTTGGGGAGGTCTGGATAGGGATTATCCAAGCGGCCACGGCCGCCCGTGTTTTATCGAGCATAAAAATACGACGTTAGGATGCAATTTATTTAATGCGAAAAGGATCTGCGAATGGCAAGTTGTAACGGATTAGAGGCGGAATTGAAAAATAAATTTCCGTCACCGCAAAAAACAACTGGACCATTTGCAAATTGTTTGGAACAATTTGGGACCACAGAAGCGATAAATGTCATTTTTAACAATCCGCTTACAAAAGCTCTAAAACAAAAAAAAAGTCACGAACAAAAGATTTTCTAAAGAGTCTTGATTATTCTCAATACAATTGCAAGAAGAAATATACTTATGATTCAAACTGAACTTCATTAAATTGATTTCCATGAAGAAGTGATAGGTATAATTAAAGGTGCAGTTTCTACAGGTGGAGAGGAGGAACGACGTACTGGTACATAAATAGGTTTTAGCCTGAAAACAATCCATACAGGTTGTATTATGGATTCCCGCTATGAAATGTGCTCTGCGCAGACTCCGCCTCTTTGAAAAAAGATGGAAAACGGAAAAGGGTAGTGAGTGCGTAAAGGATATCGTCTCGGGGCCCCGTGATGTGCCTACAAGTTTCAGTCGGGATTCAAACGCGAACGCGGCGGAAAGAAAAAAGACTTTAGACGAATTTTTTAGGGTGAATCAAACGAGTTTATTTAAAAAAATATTTTTTTGAAGTTACAGTTCAAGTGACAAAAGCGAATTTTTAGGAAATACAAATTTTAATTTTAAGGTAAGAACACGCGAAAAATGAACAAAAAAAGTGAGGAATTAAAAAGTTTTTACGGCACCCACTTGTGGAATATAAATAGGAAGCATCTAAAGATTTTAGAAAATTATTCCATTGTCTTAGCATGGCTAGGCTAAGAAAAACAAATGATTAAAAACCTGTGTACGAAAGAAATAAATGAGGGTTAACGAGAAGAACATAACTTAATACACTGTGACGCATTATCATTCATGCGCGCCAAAGTCAACGCCTACTAGTTTTCAGCGACTGATTGCGCTCACTGGTGTGGGGTGGGAGACATAATTTGATGCGACGTTGCCTTATCTTCCTAAAACGGATTTAACAAAATCTCATTTGGGAAGTTCGAAAAAAAGTTTGAAAACAATTTTAATAAGATAAGTTTTCCGAACGGGAAAATTAGTTTTAATAAAGAGGCAGTAAACATTGAGAAAAAAGGCGCGCTTGCCACGTTAAGCGCTATTTATTAATTTATTGTTGTTGTACACGAAGTCTAAGTATCTTCGAAACAAATGATTGGTCCTGTCACATTAACATTTGTGCAAATGACAATTTCGACTATCTTTACGTTTAATCCGACGTTGCCATTTACTATGGGAAAATGATAAATCGCTTTACACACGAACACAACCTCAACATTTCAACAAAGACAGAAAATGAAAAAAAGTAGAATTTCTTAGCAGAAAAAGTGAAGTAGATGTAAACAATTTTATTTAAAAGCCGTTTGAAAAAGTTTTCTTGAAGTTGCATATTTAATACCGTCCCAAAAGAAAAGTTTTTCGTCAGAAATAAAAGAAAAACATTTACTTTTCAGTGCCAGTGGGACTGTTTGAATACCAAAATTGATGACTTTGACGCAAAATGTTTAAAATAATTGAAAAGGCAACAGGCGCGGTCCACGCTAGCAGGAGGCAGTTGCTATTTACAAAAGGTGTTTATAATTTTATTGTACTATTGATTATTTGAAAGGGAGAATGGGTACGCTTAAAAAGGTCAATTTCAAAGAATTAAAACGTGTTTAGGGTTCGACTATTAAAGACAAAACACAGCCCTTTACTGAACAAAAAGTTTATAAAAATTTCATGCCTGGTTGTCAGCTAGCAGGTATTAATTTATTTCCCAAATTGCCTGTTTATTATTATTTTAATTAATTAACGCTACTTTATCAATTTTAACAAAATACAATTAGCTCTCGATATGCCATTCATATTGGATTAGATTCTGTTTTTAGTGCTTATACTATACATATAGAAAAAAATTAATGGAAATGAATCATAAACTTCTTGAGATTGATATTTGGATAATTGTCATTGGATACTGGGTAACTGAAGTTGTGAAAAAAATTTAAATCATTAACAGCCAATTTCATAACCATTTTTAACGAAGACTTTTACTAAAGTTCACTTTAAGAAATTAGAATATGACAATTAAATGTTATTTATCATATCTATTTGTCACGTTTTAATTTTTTAAAGTGAACTTTAGTAAAAATTTTCTTTAAGAATCGTTATGAAATTGGCTGTAAGTATTTTATGTAAGTGGCTTAGAATTTCTTGTCATTACTAATAAACCATTGAAATTGTTTGACAGATTTAAAGCATAATTGTTGGAGAAACTGTAACAAAATTAAACAATTAACCTGTAGTTGAACTGATAAAAGTTTCAATGAACTTGGAAATCATTGCAGAATCACAAGACAAGAACGTAAGAGGTCCACAAATACTAGAGGTGAGCAATGTCTTAGGCAAGTCGTTTTGAGAAATACACATTCTATCGATTCAGAGCTAAATACAGCCCTAGCTGCAACTTGAAATATAGCAATTTCTAGATAAACACCCAAGTGAAGCTTTAATCGACGATGACTGGCCTGTATAGAACACAGCGGAAGTTAAAAGAGAAGTTTGGTGTTTGGAATATCTCTCCAATTTTCGCAGGTTTTCTAGTATCTGTAGATCACTAAAATTTTTGAATAGAATTTGATGTCATAATGGTTTCCATACCGCTGAGATCTACCTAGAAAACATTGTGTGTGCCATTTATCTTATTGGTAAAGGGAAATTTCAGAATTATATAGGATGTGTCACGAATATAGACATCTCTTATATCGAAAACTATAATTATGAGAATTTTAAAAACGAATATATGCTATATTAATCTTGATATGGTCTGTCGATTAAAAATATTTTGAAGATGACGCCGCTAGGGATTACAGGTTACAATATCCGAAGGAGACGTTAACTCGCTTTTTTAAAATGGAACGTTCTGTAAGTATTTTTAGATATCTTTATTCTTAATTCAATACTAAATCGATTTTTATCAGAAATTTACGAATTTTCAATTTTCTAGAATTATACTTCGACTAGCTGAGGACAACCCGCTTCGCTGGGTTTTTTCATAAAATAATAGCAAACACCCACGAGTTTTTCCGCGAAATTTATCCGCTGTGCTGTCACTCAAGAAATAGGTTATGTCATTGAAAACTGATCAAACTCATATTGGTGAGCCTTAGAGACGGAATTTTGAAAAATGTTTTCTTAGTACTCATTTACAGTATGTATGGAATATTAGTGCAAAATTTTAGTTTTCGAGACCTAGCCGTTTGGGCTGTGCGTTGATTCTTAGCGGCCGTCTATTTTTTTATATAGTAAATATGTATGTATAGATATATCTATATTAATTAGCTTTGAAAACAATATAGGTTCTTGTCGAAACATGTAGGTTAGGGTGGCTTAAAAAAACGACTATTTTTTGTTTTTCGCTTTCGTACTAAAATATGTTAATTTAACAGTTTTTCAGAACCCTGTCTAAAAATTAGAGCGATTAAAACATTTTTAGAGGTTGCTCAAGACTTTTAAAAATTGGTAAAATGGCTAATTATCAATTTTTCTTGTTTTTATTCTTTCATTCTTTTGATGTTATTATTTTTTAAGTTCCAAAATATAAATCTTCTGAAAACTCACGTCGATATATTGATACTTTGAGCTGTCGGAAAAGCACAAATAGCAACATAAAAAAAATAAAAAACAAAAACATGTAAATTATATCACTTTAAAAATTAAAGAACCTTTGAACGATCTCCAAAAATACTCATAGCGACCTGAAATTTTCAGAGAACTTATATTTTCGACCGTAAAAACTAATAACGGCAAGAGAAAGAGAAAATAAAAACACGAAAATATCGGTAATTAGCCATTTTAGAGATTTTCAATAGTCTTGAGCGACTCTAAACATTTTTTAATCGATCTAACTTTTGGCCAGGGCTCTGAAAAACTGTTAAATTAACATATTTTCATGCGAGAGCGAAAAATAAAAAATAATCCTAATGTAGATAATATTGTCACCGATAACTATTCATATATTAAATGTTATATCAATAGTTGTCATTTTAATTCATAAGAAATTTAATAAATTACAAAAAATAATATATGTAGGTATACATTCATTTAAAGGTTGCAGAAAAAATGACGGAATATGAATCAAATCTTTAAAGAGATAGAAAGAAGAAATTAAAAAAAATAAAAATAAAACTATATTAAATATTTAATGAGATCCTTACTTTCTTCTGACATTTTTAAATCCTCATTTTTAGGTATCTTACGTTGAGTGCCTCGACGTATAATGACAAGAATAAAGATAGAATAATAATGGTAAGATGGATGAACACAATGGCAAAAGTTGATTCATTCCATGGTATTTTTAACTCTAATTTTTGGATGTACATATGTAAATTATCTCTTCTCAAAATTAAATGTAAGTTCCTTGTATAATTTGTCGTATGAATAAATTACAAATTGAAATCACACCTATTAACATAATAACTATGAATATTCAGCAGTGACAATATTACCTACATATTTTGACAATAACTTATATTGTTTTCAAACCAGACTAATTGTAACGTAATTCCAATAATAATTCCGGAAAATTAAAAAATCATTAATTACGTACAAAGAATAGAAACCTCCAATAGAAACCGGTTCAGAATTAAATTAAGAATAAAAATAGACAGATAAAAATATACACAGTGTTCCATTTAAAATAAATGATTTATTTGTTTTAAAAGTTTTTTTTTTTGAATATGAAATAATTGTTTGGATTCCCAGTATAATGTTGATTAAAACTACTTCAGTTATCTTAATTTCTCATCTTTGATTAATATTTCAAGAAAGTTTCATACAACTGAACTTTGAAAACCGCCGAGAATTACACATTTCAAGTGTTTCAGCAAAATTGTGTTTGAAAAGTCAAAATTTTTCGAAAACACATAAGGGGGATGGACAACGTGAAATTAAAGGTTTTTTCAAATATAATTTTTGTAGAAATAAGAAAAGATCGAATGATATTTTTGTCAATGTTTATTCAAGGGTTTTTCACGTTAATTAAAAAAAGACTTGAATATCTTCAAAAATATCTGAGATATTGAAGGGAACGTAAATGCATACAGCAGGTTTATCATTAGACGGTGTACATCATTTTGAGTTGATGATCGGTGTAAAACAAAATATGAGAGTGGTTTATAATTTATAGGATAACTTTTAAGATGTGTTGGAAACAGAAATAAAAATAAAAGGAAACCCGTTTTTATACTGAAAAATATGATTTCACTCTTTTTATCAGAATAAAAAAATTTTTAACTTTTTTTTTAACAACTTTTTCGAAAACNACTTTTTTCGAAAACCTGTTTCTAACACGTCCTAGATAATAGTTTTATGTATCTTATTTTAAATTTCATCTAAATCGTTGGATCAATTTTCTAGATATTTATTATGTACACCGTTCTGGAAAATATAGTTTTCCAAGAAAAGCGCGTTTTACCTATTTATATCACAAAAATTCTTCAAAATATATGAAACAAAAGCAATTTTTTTACAATTTAAAAGATCCTCTTAAGTTTAAAAATAGGAAAATTTAATGAGTATTGAATCAATTTAATGCCTCGAATCTAAAAATGAAGAATTGATATCTACTTTAGGTAGAATCGCTAGTAGCGAAATCTATAACATATTATTAATTGATAGAGTTGATTATATTAACCAGTTTTCAAAATTTTTCTAATCGAAATGTATAAGATATGGCCCATAATCGTGACACACCTTGCATAGAATACTACTATATTTCATCTAAAAATTAAGAAGAGCAATTCAAAAAGCCTGACTTACACAGGGAAGAGTTACTATACTGCGTTTCATATAAGTTGACAGTGGTGGATAAAGCTAAGGAAGCCTGATTTGCACGATAAAGAAATCGTAACTTTCAACGTGAATGCTGATTACCACGCCACCATGTGGAGAAAATATTTTTATAGGATAAATCAAGCTTATTTCTAAGCCAATTACAAAGCGGTATTTTTTGTCCCTATGTTTTTCCACACTGCCAACTTATAGATCTGTTCCAACAGAAATATTCAACCAGTCAGATCCAATTAAATTACGTGAAAATGATGACAGTTTGTAAACTGTTTTTGACCAATCAGCATGGTTTTAACTGGTTGCGGATTTCGGTTGGAACAGACCTTTATATGATAAAAACGGACAATAGAAAAATATTACTGGACATCATGGCGGTAAATTTGAATAAATTTTTGATGATTATAGATTAAATTAAGGTTCAGATTACTGAATTTACACTTTTCTCTTTAAACAAAAATTCGATTTTTATTAACAATAAGTGTATACTTTCTGTTATATGAATGAAATATCCTTATTTCCTTACTAATATTATAAATGCGAAAGTAACTCTGTTTGTTACCTTATAACTGGTAAACGGGTAAACTGATATTGATGAAATTTGACAGAAAAATAGTTTGCATCACGAAGAATGACATAGACTACATTTCATAACGCTATCTGTTGGAATTATAAATGCAATTGGAACGCTGCCGCTTTATTGGGTATCTTATAATGGCTAATAAATATGGTAAAAACTTATTAATTCGCACGGGCGAAGTCGCGGGTGTCAATTAGTTGTTTATATGCACAACTTAGCGATGCAAATAATTCTCAATTTATAATATTTTTGTCAGTTTTTCAAATATAAAGTTAAGAAATCATTCCAATCATCGAAGTCTTTTTTGTACACTCAATTTGTTGGGGTGCGATGAAGCCGAATAAGACGACGGCATTCTAAGTGCATAGCAATGAAAAATGAAAAATAGGTAATTGATAAATATTCATATTTAAAAAAAAATAAATACAATAATTACCTGTATAAGTGGATTTAGAATACAAATAAACAATCATGTTTACAATACTATACTCGACACGTACTACACTCAAGTGGCTTTTACATTGTAAACGTACAAGAAAATTTTGGAATTTTTATTGCTTTCTGGGCGCCTTTTATTATGTTTTCTTTCATTTTTAACACGTTTGAACGTTGTCGTAACGTCAAATTTGTTGTTCATTATGTTATTTCATCAACAACGCTGATCTATTTTAATAGAAATTTCTTGGACTTTCTTGATTCAAAGATTCAAGGTTAAATTTATGGATGCAATTAAGATGCTTTTTCTTTGGCATTATTGGTTTGTGATTATAGAAATCAGCAATCGTTAAGGAAAACGAGGGAAAACTGAACACACGCGAATGAACAATATGTGAGCAATAATTAAGGTTAAGGAATTTAGGTTCGGCTGTGTAAATTTCCTGAAAATAAACCAATCTGAATGCAACACCGTTGATAACTTAAAATCGAATCGCTCCTCTTAGTTTTTAAATGAAGTTATAGTAGCACACCATCTGTGCATGAATAGATCTGATGAATTAATCATCAGGATGCGCAGATATTAATTCTTTAGATCTATGAGATGCGCTAAGAACATCAATTGCGCACTTGACTAATTATTTTCTTGCAAAAGAGAATAACAAAAAGGAATTTATGTTCAAGATCTGATATAAGAATTAGTTTGGCAACACTGGAAAGTTTACACTCTATGTGCGTCATTCTTTAGCATTTCCAGTGTTGCATGTTACTGGCTATCAAGCATTGTTGCCTCATTTAATATCGTTTCCATTTGAAAAAAAAACTTTTAAATGTAAATTTCGCATTTTCATAAGTGTATTTTGATGTTAACTGTTTCAGTTACCTTTTTTGACAAAGTTCCTCCGTGTTATAACGCTGGTGTTAATCCGCACAAATGAATAATATTTCACTCGTTAATTTCCTATCTAAAGGCTTGTTTCGCAAACTTTTTTCGAAATCATATGGACTTTTGCCACGCAAACCGTGAACAACAACGGGAGCAGAACTCTCCCGAAATCGAAAAACGTAAAAATCCAAAAATAGCCTTTTAACAATAAAGTAATCTTTCTCGACTGGGTCGTGTTTCGGAAATAATGGATTGAACGACCCCGACAACAAAGTGAAATAAATTGAAACTTGTACCATCGGAAAAATGATCATAATCCTATCTTTTGCTTGTTGAAAATTGAAAATCCGTTTTCTTATCTGTGAAAAAAGAAGAAAAAAAAACTAAATGTAACACAATCTTTTCCGAATATACGCCATTTAAGCTCGATCTAGTAACACTATCAATGTCAATTTATTGCGTGTCATTTGTCTTCCATCAATGCCATCAATTTTTCTTCGCTTGTTCCGACTGAAACTTCCCCGTGATAATCACTAATTTACCGTTGAATAATTCATAAATTTTTCCTATGGGATGATGTCAAGTTTATTGTGCACCAGGAAAATTCCGGTGGTCGGTCCTTCGAATTTGAGTTTCCAATTGTTAAGTGGGTTAGGCTAAATTTGCCTGGATGCTTTTCAAATTAAATTCCATCCGGATTCCGGGATTCGTTGTTCGAGTAGAATTTTATCGCGTTTAAAATTTGACGATAATATAGTGGATGATGGTGATGATTTAATTTCTTTTGAAAGATAGGGAGAGAAAAGTAATGTACAGGGTAATTAAAAACTTTGTTAAATGACACTTTACCATTTTACAAATCCATTAAAATAGAGTATGTTTACCGTTCCATTAGTCGGATATTTCTAATGCAGTTTATAACGATGAAAATAATCTCGAGCAAATTTTTCAGTATCAAGCTTCTATAAAATAATGAGAGAAAATCGCCAACTCTCTACTTAAAATTACATTTCGAAATGACTTCAAAGTTTTCTTTTAATGTTCTAGATACGATGCTGTAACAAAAATATCTTAAAAGTAGTATAAAAAGAATTCCTTTGACCTATTAAATTATACAGGGTATGGTAAAAATTCCTCTCTTACTTTCGTTAATTCGTTTAAGAAAAGACCAAAGTTTGTATTCCAAATTAAAACTCAATCAGTGTATTCGAAACTGTAGAGACAACCCACATAATTCAATTTACTCGGAATCAAAACAGGGATGTATGGAGTTTCCACAGTCTAAAGAAGAACGAACTTGAAAAGACAAGGCCCCGTTTTTCCGCAAGAAAATCCTTGCTATCGTTTTTGGTCGCTGATTAACATTCAATTACATGTCAGGCGGTCTTTTCCAGAAAGGAAACTAAATTAAAAATTATCTTTAGTTGAGATTTGTCTCTGATTGGACCACTTAAAGCAAAATTTAATTATCCATTTTTTTCATTCATAATGAAGACAAGTACTTAATGTAACCTGGATTGATATACTTTTTTTTTTAATTTAAATGCAACGGAGACTTTGCCATTGACTGATTGTGAGTGGTTTTGAGTGAAGGTTTTAGCATTGCATGATTATAAAATCGGGTCTCACCTCCGAATAATTTATAAAATGGACTTCAGCCAGCAGCAACTCCCGCAACCCGAAAGTCTAATTATTCCACTCAAGAAGCGGTGAACTCCAGGAAACTGGTAATTCTGTTTAGCATTAGTTGTGTTGTCGAGTTTCACTGACTCTAAATACTACATATATTTTGAGGGTGATTAGAGGTCTCCTGTTGTATTAACGAGTTTCTAGCAATATATACCTCCGATCTATACATGTGGAGAGTTTTAATTCGATTTCTCTTGTGACAATACTTACACTTTCTATGGGTATTCATATAGGTTTTCCAATAATAAAGTTTGATTGTGTTTTTCAATTGAACTGACAAGTTTTTCATTATTGTTTCAAAAAAATGCTGCTCCTTCGGTTAATAACTCAAATGAAAACTTTTTAGTGCTGCGAGTAAATTGAAAAAGAATTTTTCCCCAAGTCTAAAGGAAATTTGTCGAAAAACTTTTCACCGTTAAATATGATTTACGAATCCTACTTGGGCTGTGCATCTAAAAACAAAAAAAATGCCCTTTTTTGCACAATAAATTTTCAATTTTTTCACTTTGCAACGGGCACAATCAGATCTTGAATAACACGAGACCAAGTTTCCTTGTCTTATCGCATAAAGCTCAATACGGCCGTTAAAAGTTTCTTAAATATTACTACCGAATAAATGAAGATAGGCTTAAGGGGGATTGAAAGTTTTGTGCCTGGATATTACACACGTGTCACCCTTTCAGGTTCATTTTACAACCCTGAAGGTTAGACATAAATTGTACATTGTAGTTGGGTCCACTTGGGAGGACGCAAAACAAAAGTTGATTAAAATCAACCGAGCGGAAAAAAACGGGGAAAACTTTAGAAGATTAATATCTTATGGGCGATAAAAAGTCTCCAGACACTAAATTATCTGGCACGAGGAGAACTTTAGTCATTCGGAAAGATTTATAGACAAACAGTGATCAAATTTCGATAAACTATTTTGACAAAAAAGTTTTTTTCTTGTTTTTGACTTTCCCTTTTTTCCAGATGTTTGTATTTTTTTAAATGACTTTTTACAAGTTCCAAAGTGCTTGTTTATTATTTTTGAAAATGTCCATCGTTCAAGTTGTCGAATTCAAACTGAAATATCTATAGTATGGGTTCAAAACAAGAAACAAAGCGAGATGAGACTTATGAAGTTTAAACGCCTGGAGTATCCCAGATTTTGTCTTGGTGGGGTACGCAAAAGACTCTGGGGAGATTGGGTTGTCAGAATGTACAGAAACAGAGAAAATTCCCTTTTCCAGTAGAATATTTCATCAAAAGAAACAAATCGAAAGATTGTCAATTTTTAATCATGGAAACCAAAGATTTTTCCCCAAATTTCTGGTTATTTCCATCTTTTTAACAATATTGAGTAAAATTAAATATTGTAGTTTAGCACTGAAGATAAGTCTTGTAGTTAATTAAGGAAATTAATACGAACGTAATTGGGTTGCGAAATCGAGTTGCCAGAATCCCGGAGGCAAAGTAATTGCGAACATTTTCTAATTGCCATATTATTATTGTTATTAGGAATTTTCCAGATTCCTGAAATTGTAATGGACCTCTTAAATTTAAAGTATTTCCATTACAATTTTTTTTTCGATTTACCAAAACGGAGGGAAACAACCATTATTTACGACGATGATAATTAAATGGATAAATTTCGTTTCCATGTTCGACTTTTGATCGCCCTCCAAAAATGGGAAACATTTGATTTATGACATTTTCACTTCACGTTTTACCGTACGGGAAAAGCAATTTTTAATAAGCGCCTCTCTAAAAAAAAAGTGGTTCGTGGGTATATTCTCTTAAAAAAAAACTTGGATTTTCATTAAATTCCACTGTCAAAGGTAAAGAAAACACACGTTTGGCAAAATAAATTTTTCCTTCGAATAATTTAACAGAGAACAAGATCATATTTTATTTGGCCGCCTTAGGCTATTGAGCTGATATTCCTTGTTTACTAAACAAAAAAAAAACTTCCAACACAACTTTACACGCAAATAGAACACGAATTGGCTGTGGGCAACTGACAAAACAACAACACATTGTGCATATTTAAGTGACACTAACGACTAAAAGAAAAATACAATGTTCCTAATCACTTTACGTTAATAGTTTCACTGTAAAATTTTGACAATGACATGCATTTAAAATGCTAAATTTAAAATATTGGAATTGAATCCTCGAACTATTTGTTAAATGACAAGTGAGTTTCTAATGACAAATGTTTTTTAGAAATACCAATTTCACAAATTGACTAGCATGCTTCCTAAAATGGATAGAAATTTCAAGGGATAACAAAAATCCTCATCACTAATTTCACATACTTTATGTTACTACGCCATTTGGGAAGAGCCGACTCGAATTACGGGTTTTCCTTTATTAAGCAATATGGCGGCCTCTCTAACTCCCTGGTTGAATAAAAGTTAGAATAAATTCTAAAATCCAAAACAAAATTCAATTGTAAAAGGTTATCGAGCCACATGCAACCCGGACGAGGCATCCATTAAAAAACAAACGCCTTGCGATAAGTGAATTGCGTAAAACAACTGCTGACCGGAGGCGGGTCCCGTGATAAAGCATTAGGTTTAGTTCAGACTTATGGTGAAATTAAGCTTTAGGTTTAAGCCAAAATGTGAATTTGCTTTATCTTAGAATTATGTGTATATATGGTTGCTCCAGCCTCATAAATATGAATAAAGATGAAGATGTGATTTTAGTCGAATTGGCTGTGAATTTGTTTAAGCCGGTGCTACACAATGCGTCAAGTGCCTTCGAATATAGGACGCATTATCGTTTGACACATAGTGTGGCCGTTTCACATGCGTCCCACGTTCGACACTTGCCAAGTTCGGGCTGTTGTCGGTAAAATAGACCCGATTCAAAGGATGCTTCCTACGAGCATGCAGGTTTCAACCCGATATATTACTACACGACTTGAGGGTGCATTTGGCAAATTTTGGGCGGGATCAGTGCCGTGTCTACTGCAAGTATGTTTTTGTTGGCCTTTCTAGCACGATATTGGATACACGAATCAAATCCACACAGGATTTTCAATTGTAATTGTCGAATCTCGAATCTAATGTTCGTTACACGTCGTGCGGCCGGCACCTTAACCAAATGCTATGTGAAAAAATATTGTATCCAATTTTGGATGCATCGCATAATATCAGCTTTAAATCTATCACAATTGTCAAAGATATAGTGAACTTTCACCTTATGTTAATAAAAGAAGGTTTTCTGAGCTTTTACGGTTCGAGTTGAATTGAATATCCTGCAAAAAAGACCACGATTGAGCTGAAAAGGCTCTGCTATAAAGGACGACCGTATTACCTGCCCTGTCCATTGAACATTTTGTATGTTTGGATAAAAAACCGTCCTCTTTTGCAGGACGACAAGAAAAACCAGACCGTTTCTTATGAAAATCGTCTGTTTCAGATATAAAAAGGAAAAATATGAGGAAGAAAAGTGCATCAACGTTTAAGCTCCAGGGCGTGTGGTTCCTGTTAATCTTCTTCAGAGGTAAGTGGAAAAATCATTTCTGAATGAGTGTACGAAAGGGGGCTAAAACTCAATTACTTTTCCTTGAGGCTAATTAAAAGAACGGTTATGACGGTTAATTTCCGTGGAAAAATTTACCAACTTGTCCGGATTTATTTACTGTAGCGGCATTGTCGTTGGATAGGGAGGGTGGGGGGCTCTATTCATTCAATTTCAACGTGAACTGGAGGAAAATTAATTCCCCGTTGCCGAGTTCAAATAATGTGTCGCCTCCGGACCCATCTTTCACCTGGCAACACTGTTTCACATTGTTTCTTTGTTAATGAAATTTTGAAAAAAAATTGTGGGTCCAAAGCCTAAAAATCAAGTAAAGACATTTCCTTTTCGCTAACGATCCAATTTATTGCGGGCAACAGGAAAAAAAACCAAAAAGTTAATTCAATGTCGTTATTGAGGTCTCCAAAGGACCAGGATTCGTTTCACATTTTTAAACAAACACTGGAAAAACTGTAATGCCCTCGGGATTTTCTCGAGCAACCTTTCGCAATTAACCGGAAAAGTGTCCACGTTTATTTAACAAATCGTACAGTAATGTTGGTAATTTTCTTTTGCGGGTGTCATTTGCCATTCATATCTTTAAATGTTTAATGCTATTAATAACTACAACTTAACACAGGGTCTTCATAAATGATTTGAAAGCACGTGACTGTATTATTAAAATTAATAAGTGAGAGGTTAGTCAATTTTTTCTGAAAGTTGTCTATGAAATTGTAATGATCATCTATTATTTTCAAATGTCATACACTAGTGAAATATGACATTCGTGTTTGTTTTTGTTTCGCGGCGTAAAGATCAAAAATGACATGGATATTTACCCTCCTTCTCTTCACGCTCTAAATGACAATAAATCATTCCTTCTGGTCGTCTCGAAGAAATTCGGTTATGAATCATTAAAAACTCGCTTTCAGACGAAACACACAATAAATCATTGAAGTGAGACGTGTAAAAATTATTGGACAAAATAGCTTTAACATTTTACAATGTTGTCACAGTTCAAGAGATTTCCGTAAAAAAGAACACGCACACACACAAACATGTTGGAAAACAAATTTCCTTCTTTTTCCGAATGAAAGAAGGTAGATATGTGAGGGAGTATTAAAATGTAAAAGAGGATTTACGAGGCGGAAAAGTCAATTTATAATCATGTTGAAAAATTAGACAAAGCCATTTTTTTTCTGTTTTATCTTCTTTTGTTTCCCGCCTTTGTGGAGATGAGAAGGCAAAGATTTCCATTTCCATTTGGAGAATGGGAAATTCATTTATGGAAAGTGATTTGGAATTTTATGTGGCTTAATTTTTACACTTGAACAAGACCAGTGGGAGGGAGGCGAGCGAACAAAAGTTAAAATACCCAAACCGCCCACTCACAGCGTTAAAGGTATATTCATTCGTTTTACCCTAAAATGGCCGTCTGGTCGGTAATTACTGTCACCCCAATGAGACCGAAGTAGAATCGACGATCTGAAAAAAAAAACAGGAAAAAGAAAAGGATTTTTCGGGATAGAAGGAGAGCTTACTCTCATTCACTCTCGTAAAGGTGCATCATGAGAGATTAAAGATGACGTGAATTTTTAAGAAGGTTCCGGAAGTAAAATGGACTTTTCTGTTCGCGAAATAGAAGTTTTTTATTTTTAATGGAAACGTAAAATAATCGGTGGGCAATAACGGGCTAATATTGGAAGTTGAAACACTATATTTTATGTAAATTTCAAGTCGATGAAATTGTGATAAATTTGATTTTCATTTTTAACTATCCACATTTAAAATTCAAAATTTACATTATTTTCTTATACCGGATTTCGCAGAATGAGTCTATTAATGTCTCTGCCGCTTAATTTCTGACTAAAAAATTGCTGTTTTAATAAATAACAATTTTTTTTTCCAAGGACCCCTTAAGACACATAATTGAGACTTAAGTGAGTCGTTTTTTTTAATACAGACTTTCTTTTCATATTTAATTCGTTTTTGAAAAAACAACAAAGACTGACGTACGTATTTTATAATATTTCATGAAAGTGCATTGAAGTACACTATCAAACTCAAGTTGGTTTAATATTGGACTGCAATATCTGTTCCAAGTTAATAATTTCTCATCACAAAATTGTTAATTAATTGTTATGTAGCCATTTTACATATGTTATATGTAATTTAGGTACATAATTTGTGTATAATTGCTTTGTATATGTTTGTGGGTACCAAAAAAGGGAACAAAAGATACTGTTTTGTACGACAAAAGGCGATAAGGAAATTTCTGAATGGCCTGCTCGTTCGTATTAACTCTCGACTTTTCCATTCTTTCAATAGCACAAAAGAGTGTATTCAAAAGCAAATAGGAAAGGCGATAAAGTGAAATATGAAAGACGTGCACACGTTTAGCCATCAGTCAGCTGGGTGCAAGTTTCCTTTTCCTTGAAAAAGAAAAAAGTTAAAAATATGTAACTTTTTTTTTTTTTCATTAAACCTAATTTCCTTCTACAGACGGCTATTTTTATCTGAGATCGATTACAAAAGGAGCACAAATTGTTCCTTTTTGTCTTTTTCTCCCTGAATATTAAATCCAGAAAAAATTAGGAGAGAAAAAGACAAATACGTTTGACGCCATCGTGACCTAAATAAGTTCACTGCGGAAACATAAAAAATTTCATTAAAACACTCGTTTACGAGAAGAGACACTAACACATTTTGTCATTTAAGCAACAAAACTCAAACTATTTTCGTACATAACACACGGAGAGATTTTCCAAGCCATAGTCGGATAGTGTTACGTGTAAAAGACACGGATTTCCATTTTATTTTGTGTTAAGGTCGCCTTCGTGAGCTCGTTATTCCTTAATCGGAGACCAAATATACATGTTTTTTTTTATATTTCGACAACATTGTTACAGATTTGAAAGAAAACTGTTCAACATGCAACTACAGTTATTTTAAATGTTATTTTACAAGGAAATTTCCATGCTTTTACTTGATTCGAGGATAAGGGTTCTAAATAGCAATATAGATCAAACTATATATACACGATTCCTTTCGAACCCTAAACAAATGCAAAATCACATGAGGATACATCAGGACAATAAACAGCCACCATTTTACATTTAATACAAGGCCAACTTAAATATTTTTTTAAATTAAATGAAACAAAAACAAATTTGTGTGGCTCATAATGAACAAAAATAACTCGTTAAGAACTATATAATAAGATATGACGTTTTATAATTGCCTACTATATGACACACGTTCTCGCTTTCATTATTGAAGTGCAGAATAATGACGTCGCTTCATAAAAACTGTAATTTTCCTGGTCTCTAAATGATACTCTCGTGGAACGTCATATTTTTGAAAACGTCGTAAAAAAACCCTGAATCGCGCTATCATTTAAAAGGAATCTGACGTCATTTGTGCGCTCTGGAACGTTTACTTTTTATCGTTCAACAGATAGGGAGGGAACGTTTTCAAAGTGAATTTATTTGAAAATCCAAAAAAAACTACTGAGAATATACACATACATACATACAGTAATCGTGTCAAAAACATCATTTCCTTATGAAGAACGGCTGGAGAATTTGATAATGAAATTCCGAAACTAAAATTTTCGAGAGAATTGACTAATTAATAACCTCAAAACTTCAGAAGCAGCAGTTCAGAAAGGCCGTTTGACTTTTGAAAGTTAACTGCGAGATTTTTTTGCATTTGAAATCGAATATTTTTTTAATATTCATGACATGACATAGAGGATTCATATTAAAACTATGTAAATTTTTAAATTAAAATCACGCTCAGCGACCTGAAAAAATCCTATTTTAAACCGGTTACGAACCGTAAAATATCGTCGTTTCTAATTAAACTAATTAAAATAAAATGTGAGTCATATACAGGTCAATTATGAAGAGTTTTTTACGTGACTAGAGCCAGTTCTTTTCGATACTGCTCGTTAGGTATTCACTTGAATATCGTTTTTTTAACGCTAATGTCGTCAACATACAATCAAATAAGCTTTTTGAAAAAAAACTCACTCCCTTGTCGTCACATTCGATCGTCGTTAATTTTCGTTATTTCCATTGGAGGACTCGTCGAGTTCAGTGAATAAAATCGCTTTTTTTCCCTGTCACTAATTTAAATACAGAGCGCATCGGCCCGGAGATCAACAAATAATCCACATTTTTGAAAGGTAACATTTTGTTAAAAGAAAAAAAAAGTAATTGGAAACGTTAAATTCGATCATGTATGTAAGTTAAAAGGAATTGTTTCTCGGTTCGAATAATACATATGAAATGGTTATTGGGACTGTAAAATCCTGGATTACTTTAAACTAATCGAAGTAAAAGGATTCGCTTTCCAGAAAAAAAGGGGCGCCATCGATTCAGATCGATGGGAACTTATTGAGGGGGCGGGGGTGGTGGTGCGATATCGAATTGAATAAATTTCTTATCGACATCGAAGCGATGGTGGTGTGGGCAACATTTTTTTCTTAATAATTTATGTTTTCATCTTTTTTCCAGACTCGTTCATTTTTTATTGAAAAAATTATTAACCAGAATGATGTACCGATAAATTAGATACGCAAGATTACGTGACAGCGTCCAGTGGAAACTCGAGAAATAGTTTTAAAAATGCATTAAACGTAACTTGACAAGAAAAGATGTAGAAGGCTTTGTTGGTAATGACATATCGTAAGAAACATTGAAAACGTTAAAGCAATGACAGTTTAAACATGGGAACTTTGCTACAGTTAGAAGTTTTAAGGATTACTCGTGCGTCACCAATCTATGAAGTTCATAAAAGCATGTCTTGTGTTTTCCTTCTTTATTTATATCGTAATAAAGTAAAGTCTTTGTATAAAATAATGTCTTTAGAGTTACGCATTGCGTCGTTGAAAGTGTTTAATTTACTAGAAAAAGGCAACACTATAAAAGAACGGTTCTAAATTGATTATCTCGGTTGTAACCACAATAGAAGAAGATTGAGGTAGGAGAATGACACCAGAAAAACTGTCCACATTAATGTTTAATATAGGGAATGTACACCCATATACCGGTAGTAATGATTTTAATAATTGAAGGTTCGATTATTTCGATGCTTACAAATAACAAGATTGATTATTGTCAAACATGACATTCGATGATACTCCTATAAAAAAAATTGCTTATACGTAGGTATAGTATATTTAGAAAAACATAGAAAAAAAATATTTTTCAAAAAAGTTTTAAAAATGTCCATTTAATTGATAAAACATAAGCAAAATTTTATAGGAAAAGATTATTTTTGACAAAAATTGCGTTTATTTGTGAGCGTTACCATTGACTACTTTGACATTCCTTTATACCTACTCTTGCTGTATCCATCATTACAACTTTGTCTGCAAAACGGGGCCCCTATTATAAGTGCCATCCAGTGGCGACGTGACGGCAGTGGGACATTTATGTGGCCATATTTTTTTGACAAATTAAACGGGCTTATTTTTACCTAAATCTTCTGCTGGCGGTTCTAACATAAATTCTTTACTAGACTAGCCGCTTTTCCACTTTTTCGTTCCGCCAAATACTAGGCATTTTCTTTTTTTTCATTAACAGTAGAAAAATATAGACGTTATATTAGAAAGTTTAGAAATTTCAAAAGTGTGTCATTAATTCCAGATTAATTGCAAGTAAAATATAGGGTGTTAATTATATACTTAAACAAACTTTAAGAGGTGAATCTTTGAAGAATTTTAAGATAAGAAATTTATATTAACATGGGTCTGCAACGGCTAATTTCTTAAGATACAGAATGTTCAAATTAAAATCTTAATTTGGTTATTTTATTTTATTTTTGGACAGTAACATGGCAATCTGATGTAATTTTGCATACCGGGAAAGTTGATAGGAAACCCAAATATTGACTTCATCTTTTTGTTTATCGATAGAGGGCGAGCCAGTGTTGTTGTTATTGTTGTTGTTGTTGTTGTTTTTGTTGCGCTTCATTCATTCGTCTAGCAGCTTGAGTATTACCATGCGCCATTCCGTAGACAAAATGTATGTCTGCCATTTCTGCGTTAGTAAATTGGTCCATTTTAAACACAAGCCACAATTTATTACTTAAAATCTCGCATTAAAAAATTAGATAACTACAACACTGACGGCGTACTCTGTCGATAAATAAAAAAACTAAATAAATATTTGGGTTTTCCATCATCAATTTTCCAATTATGTAAAATTTCATCAGATTGTCTCATTATTGCCCAAAAATATAATAAAAAATGAAATTAAAATTTTAATTTGCACACCCGATACCTTGAAAACTTAGTCGTTGCGATTGCAAATTAATATAAACCTTTTGTCTTAAAATTCCTCCCTTAAAGTTTGTCTAGATATTTAAATAACACTCTGTATATTTTTATCTTTTCTTAACGTGGGTGTTCAATCACTTCTTTTGCTTTCTTTTCTGAGGAGGAAAGTTCCCTTAGGAAATTGTTAATTTTCATAAACGAGAGATACTCTTTGAGCTTCTTTCGCTACATAATTACATAGGATTAGTTCATATCAAATTTATGACGTTTGATTTATGATGTACGGGTAATCTTGAAAAATTCAAAGTATTACTAGTAATAGTTACTTGGATTTCTTTTAGAACCATAAGAAGAGGTGCTTTGAAAAATAGCACTCTTTTAAAACATGAAAGTTCATGATTCAAAATTCCAATTCAGAATATTTAGCCAATCCTTCTTATTCTCCTGACATCGTTTCATGCGATTATTATGTTTTTGATCCACTCAGCGAGGGATATTTTAAATATTTCGTAACGAAATCCCTGCAGTGTTTTTACCATCTGTTGGTAAACGTCAGTTATCAGAAAAAAATAACAATTTCACTTCGCACGAGCCAGAAACAAAAAAGGAAAGAAAAGTATGGAAAAAAAACTTTCTTATCAGTAACAAATCTCACTTCTTTATTCTCTCTTTCTCTCTATATGTTTCCCTCTCGACCCACTTGTCTGGAAAATTGGATTGTCGTTTTGACGATTCCATTGTTATTTGGCACACTTAGATAAAAACGCGAATTACTCTTAAAAATTAAGAAGAGCAAATACGAGAGTTCTTTTTACAATTCATGATGGGGTTTTTTGCTGAAAATAAATTGCACCACAGCTAAAATATGCGCGTCGTCGCTTTTAAAAAACGTTTGTTATATTTTAATATCTTCGTCAATTGCGATTCTTCATTGTGGCCAACATGTTAACATTAAATCGGGAATGAAGGTTGCATGTCCAATTATACATAGGCGAAAACTTTGCATCGTGCCAAGATATTATTTTGATGATTGTTCCCCATTGTGCATGGTTAACAACATGATTTCCACGCGAAACACAATGTGGTCAGTGACGGTTTGCCAAAGATAAATGGTAATTTCCAGCATCGTGCAACTACTACTATACTCGTGAAATTTCTATGGAATATTTTAAATTTTCCATGCTTCTCGAATATTATGTGGAGCAACAGCTGGAATTTTCACTTCAGGAAATGATAAATGGCAGTTTAATTAAAGGTAAACTCGATGGAAAAGTTTGAGGAAGATTTTCACGTTATCATCATAATAAATCGATGATCCGATCTGAGAATATTGGAGAGATGGGGATTTTTAAAGTCCATGAATCCCAGCTATTATGAAGTTGAATATATTGTACGGATGGATTTTCATCAAACAACCCAACTTTCCACCTTGATTGTGCGTTCTCCATCCCTTAACGCTCAATTAAGTAAAGTGACGAAGGTAAGGAATTTTCTAACTCAAACTCAACTACATGTAAAGTTTGTAGAAATGTAGGGATGTACATATTGTGAAAATTTCAGGCAGGTTAATCTAGTTACCGTTGAACACAGTAACCATGATAATTAAGGAATTTCCGCTAAAAATTCATAAGTCATTTGTTGTCATTTCAATTGTTTTTCATTACTGTAGTGAATAAAGAAATTTCCATTAAAAAAGTTTATTAATGTTTTTTGTTTCGTAACTAATTTAATTTTAACAAAATATCAAAACACGCTATTATTTCGATATGTGTTTGTCACGCTATGTAATTTACNAATATGAAACGACATCTATCAATGTTGATAACACTAATAATTGATAAGTAATGAGGTTAAATTTAAAATACAGGATTGTTTACTAAAGTAAACATTAATTTTTTAATTTTTCAAAAAAAAAAAAGTTTATATCAATATGAGCCCAAAAGTGCACTGTTGCTAAAGTACCACCCTCTCAATGATTTATAGAGAAAACTCTTTTTAGTTGATTCTAGCTGTTAGAAAAATGCAATTTGAATAAAATTTTGCGTACTTATGTTAATTTTCATGGAGAAATTACCTAATCATAATAAAAATGCAATTTATTAGATTAAATTCAAATTAATTTTTAAATTTTAATTTAGTTATTTCGATGTATTAATGTGGCCAATAAAGTAGATTAATTTTAAGCTTTATATTCTATAAAAGTTGAAATATCTCGTAGGGGATTGACTCTATCGTTCTGAAACAAAAATACATTTTTCCGCTAAATAGTGCGTTACATCCGATTAAGAACCGGTAATTAACAAAAAGTTTTCATTTGAAAACAGATCTACCTCTAAAGAACTACTTTATTTCAACCAAACATTGATTTAATTTTTATTATTATTAAATTTTATATAAAAATTAACATAAATATGCAAAATTTCATTCAAATTGCATTTTCCTGGCAGCTACATAGAAACAACTAAAAACAGTTTTCTCTATAAATCATTGAGAGAGCCGTGCTTCGGTAATCGCGCATTACTGGACCCATGTGAATATAATTTTTTTGTTTATTTTTCTAGAAGGAATATATCTCTAAAACGATTACGTTTACTTTTGAATTACCCTGTATATGAAAGGTCAATGTAATACATATCAGGACCCTCCCTAACCATTCCATGGCAATTATCCAACTTTCAATTTGTCACAACGTTGCCGGATGTAATTAAACATAAACGTCATAAATTAATACCGCCCTAACAATGTTTTTTTCATTAAAAAAACGTATGTTCCAATCACACTAACAACAGGTTATATCGTGACTACAGAAATGTGGTCACGGTCAACGAAGTTTTCGTGATTGGCAACGTCGCCACACACAATTTTTCCTTTTCCAGTTTTCGTCACGCCATCTTTTTTTCTGTCACGAGCATAAATTAGTAGTGCCTCTCCAAAATGGCATTATGATATTTGCAGTGTCATAAAAGCCGTTTGTGTTTAACCGTGTGTTTGTATGCATGTTGTGTGCCGCCCGTTTTATGTAAATGAAGACATTATTGTAGGGATGTTCGATAAGATACAAAGTATCGATACATTTTGACCGGTATCGATACGTACAGCGATCGATGGTATCGAATGATAAAGCAATTATTAATCCAAAAGGTGTTTTGTTCACGAGATACTGTTTCTAATACAAAAAAGTGTTTTTGTTAAATAATTGTGTAATAATACTCCTGGAAACGTTTACGTATAACAGAGAACTGTGATAATAATCATTTTAAAGTACACTTTAGCCAGTTAAACGCCACCGACCAATCGGGATTGGTAAATACCCGATCGTTCGTTATAATTAGCTTTGTTCTCGCAGAGCAACAGAACAGTTCTAAAGGTGTTTTTTCCATTAGTGCTGAGCTATATCGTGAATTTCAAATGTCACTGATATACCAAATTTGATAACTAAAAAAATATAGAAATGCATCTACGTGGTGAATGAAAAAAATGATTAAACATTGCAAAAAAGCAAGAAAATGGCTATTGTATGAATTTCTTATAACGATTCATATCGCGATTCAAAAGTCAGAACGTAGCTCATCACTAATGAAACAACAGTAATTATACTCTGCTGGGTCAAAACTATTCCTTTGAAAGTTTTGGTATATAATACAGGAAAAACTGCTACAAACAACCGAGATATTGACCAATCAACAAAATGATTACCTAATGGGTTTTAAGTTCAAAGTAAATAGGTAGTGTTTTTGATAACTGTCAAATTTTACTGCCAAAACGATACGGGAAGTAAACAATCGAAACGTAGTACAGTTTGCTTAATACACTATTATCCAAGGATTCATCATTTCTGGGATACAGAGCGTTTATTCACGTTATACAGAGTATTTGAGAATTTGACTTGATTGAACCTGGCATTTAAGTCGTATATCTTCAAAAAAAAATTATGTCGATGTATAAAGTCTAGATTCCTTTAGTTTCGATTTCTTAATATTTCGTTGCCTTTCTATCGATAAAGTATCGGAACATCCCTACATTATTGACGGGCTGGGGGAGAGGATTTTGAAGTTGTGCTTTTTCGAGCGCAATAAAATCGAGTTACGACTCCTGCTCACCGATGGTTACTACATACACGGTAGATATTTGTTAATTTAATCTCTGGAACAACATCAAATTGCCTTTTGTAAAATACGTGCTCGGTTATTAGAGCTTGATTGGTCTGGGCCTTTTTACTCGTTTTGTTACAAAAAGGATCGGGAATAACAATTTACAGTCGCTTCTTAACGACGGCGTCACTTCCCCGAGGAGGTCCCCTAATTTTTACTTTGGAGTCTCTCTCTTCCTCTCTCTGTCTGTCTGGAGACCCTTCTTTTTAGGCTTTTTTTTGTTTCTTTCTCTTCTTTACCCAGTTTAACTTTTCGCGGCCTTACCCACTCTTTCGAGTTAATGGCGTCGAAAAAACAACAATCCCTCAACGTATTAAATTTCCCCGCACAGATAAAAGTGTAACTTTAAAAAAAAAAGCGAAATAATATTAGCATATACAAGGTGGTTTCTGCACAAATTGTGTTTTAAAAGTTTTAGGCGGAATAAGACCCTTTACGACATTCATAATGGAAACTTTTTAAAAAGAAAAATCTCGTAAAATGTTCTAACCGTATAAAGTTTATTTAAAAAGTTATAAATAATTTCTATTAAAATTTAATTCTGTTGTAAGGTCTTTATTTCCAATCAATAATATTAAAAATAGAAAATTTATTTTTGTAAATCGACTTTATCATTCAATATTAATGAATAATAAGTATGTTTAGATTCCGTAATCAATATCACGTAACTGTATTTGAACGTTTTGTTATTTAATAGAATTTAATCGAAAGTTATTTCTACAATGTTTTTCCATTNTCACTTCAGGAAATGATAAATGGCAGTTTAATTAAAGGTAAACTCGATGGAAAAGTTTGAGGAAGATTTTCACGTTATCATCATAATAAATCGATGATCCGATCTGAGAATATTGGAGAGATGGGGATTTTTAAAGTCCATGAATCCCAGCTATTATGAAGTTGAATATATTGTACGGATGGATTTTCATCAAACAACCCAACTTTCCACCTTGATTGTGCGTTCTCCATCCCTTAACGCTCAATTAAGTAAAGTGACGAAGGTAAGGAATTTTCTAACTCAAACTCAACTACATGTAAAGTTTGTAGAAATGTAGGGATGTACATATTGTGAAAATTTCAGGCAGGTTAATCTAGTTACCGTTGAACACAGTAACCATGATAATTAAGGAATTTCCGCTAAAAATTCATAAGTCATTTGTTGTCATTTCAATTGTTTTTCATTACTGTAGTGAATAAAGAAATTTCCATTAAAAAAAGTTTATTAATGTTTTTTGTTTCGTAACTAATTTAATTTTAACAAAATATCAAAACACGCTATTATTTCGATATGTGTTTGTCACGCTATGTAATTTACACTGAAATAAACCTAAAAAAAAAACTTTTTAAATATATACATATGTATGTATGTATAAAAAGTTTCAATTTCAATATGAATTTTTTTCCCAGATCGTTTCAAAATTATTTCGGTTTTACAAATTTCTACAATTCTATGAAACAATATTGTCGGAATGTTAATATTTCCTTTTTTGTATACAGAATTTTAAAATTAAAAGAGCGAAGCGAAGTACAAAAAATTCTTATTAAAATTATGTTTAAATTAATCTCTTTATAGTTTCTTTATTATTTTTGTAGATCTTGCTTTGTTACGAACAATTATTACAATTCCTCCCACAGCACTTACTACAAATTACTTTAAGCCGACACGAAGCAATTAATTAATTCTATTATTATCATATTAAATGAGTTTCCTTGTGGATAAACGTAATAAAGTTAAGAGAAATATTGAAAATTTCAAACAAACATTTAACCTCAACTGAAATCCAACTTTTGTCAGTCTTGGAAGCAATTGCCATCAATCAGCTGACATGACATTTACCTTTACCTTTACTAATATAGTTTAAAGAATCTAAAGTGAATGAAAACCTAAAATGCTCATGACAACGTACATTGGTAAAATAGTAAATAATTCAAGAAATCTTCCAGGCTTGTTGTTTTACAATTTCCGTATATTTCCGTTACTAATTGAAGGACTAATTGTAGAAGTAATTAACTTAACGTGTAGGATTTTCGAATTATAAACTAAATATGGCTTATAATTGCACAAAACTGACAGTTTATTTTTGGTAGATCTTGGAACACAAATTTTGTTCGGAATTTCTTAAAATTACAAACAAAAAAAACAGAAAACAGGAATGTGTTTCTTTCTGCAATTTCAACACTTTTTTTCAATCACTATTATTTAGCTGATTCGATGCCAGTAAAGAGTTTTTTAACAAATTTGAAATTTTAGCGTAATTACTTTTTTGTTTTTATGTTTATTTTTCAATCAAAATTTTAATAGTTTTTCATCGTCACGTAATCGAATCGATTCTAAATAACACCCCACACCCATCCTTCCAAATGGATAGTATTTATTTTGCCGAGATATGCCAAAACATGTTTGCCAGTTTCCACTAATAAAACATGTGATCACGGAGAGGATATTAAATTGACTGTCAGATTTGCGGAACTTGGAAATATTAATTTGCCTACAGGGCCGGTTTAATGTTGATTTCCGTCGTTTCTCAGAATTATCTTCATTTTAACCGTTCCTATGGTGCCAACATTAAATATTCTTTTTCATGTTATTTATCTCGTGTCGAGGGTCGTTGAAGTCTACGTTTTTCGAGCGCCATCATAACCGTAAACATGTCGTGGTGAGTAAGAAGAGGCCTCTGCGCCCGTTTATCGGTGATTGAATTTGTCCTAGTTTCGGTATGAAGATCAAAAATTGAACATTTGCTATATGGTATGATGTAAAAATCTTTCTTAGGTAAATTGGATTTTTCCACTCTACTTTGAAACAAACAAAGTAGAATTTACTAAATTTCAGTTTCTTGTGGTACTGAAAAATGGGAAATTTTCAGAACTATTTTGTAAAATATACAATAAATTAGAACTGTTTAGAAAATATTCGAAATTACTCAAGGTTGCGCATAAGAATGTAACTGAAGTATGAGGGAGGTGGTTCTGAGAGCAATTTTCAGAAAATTACAGGACGTGGGTAATTTAAAGAAAAAACTTGTTTTTCCGCATTGCAGTAATGGATTTTTAAACATTCGCGTGCGACACAAGAAGGGGGGGAAAGGGTGGTCACAGGTGCTCCAAGAAGGACTTTGAAATGGATTTACGGACCTGGCAAAGCCGCACCTGTACTGTAAAAGACATTACCGGAATCACTAAATACCATTGTTGCGTTTAATAATCCTGAAATATATTTGTGACAAGACAAGCATCTAGATTTGCTTATACAAAATATTTTTCGAATTTTTTTTTGTTTTACGTACCTAATTGCGTTTTAAAATATTTCGAAAACTTTTTTAATTTTTTAAACCGTTTTATAACTAGATTAATGGAGAAAAGGAGTTTTCTAATTTGAGGATTTTAAAATTAAAAATTTGAACTATTAGTACTAAGTTTAGGCAACTTTATGGTTGACATTAGCTTGCATGTTCGTTCAAGTAAACTGTAATTTAATAAAATGTTGCCTTAAAGAATTTTTAGTTTGAGTAGTTTCAAAATTGCACTTACATTAGACAAAGAAATTTAATTTTTTTGGTTTTTTCATTAAAATTTAATAAATTCTAATAGTGATAGATTTGTCGTTATTTCTACTCATTACATAGCAATTAATTTTTTGTCGCCGATCGAACTTTTCGATATCGATTCAATTACCGTTATTTCCCATTTGAGTTTCGATCCCATTTCTAAATTGGCGTGCATACGTCGTGGGCCGTAATCTTAACGAGTTTATATCCAGGAGCCATTCAATTGCAACTCTCTATGCCCGTTAAATTAATTTTCGAAAATTCAGATCCAAAATTATCATTATGGCTTCTATTTATTACTTTAATTATGTGTTTATTTTTTTGGAAAGACCACTTTTAAAATAGCAAATATTACATTACGTGATCACCAAACACCAGTTTTTGCACCAAAAACACGCAACCCAGCTTGTTTATCGATGAAAAATAAACCGTTCCTCTCGCTTTTTCATGATAAAGCGTCATAGACAATAATTATTTTTGGATTTTAGTGGAATTTTCTCTGTTCCTCCAGCTGTACGAAAATTAAACTTTAAAAAAGGACGATGTGGATGTATAATTTATTCGCCACTTCTATCGGGTATTAAGGGTAAAATTGGGTTATATATGGTGAAAATGTACTTAATTCAATTTGGCAATTGTACTAAACCATTGTACATATGCATATTCAAACTTTGATATGTAACACAAAGACCACAGCATTTATTTCTTTTCATATTTTTGTGTTATGTTTTCCTAAAGTACGATTGTAGTTAAAACCCAACCCTAGTTAACATTAAATTTTTAAACCATTAAATATTTTAAGCGAGGGATTTATTTGAGATGAGAAAAAAGTATAATCGTACCCGATCACTTAAATATTCATCATCAATTTCCAACAGACGTAATAGAGAGAAAAATACGTCTTTGTTATAAACGTGACAACGACACCGATTCTACGGTCCCTCAAACTTTCAACCTTAAAACCAATGGCAAGTTTATAATTCGAGCCGTTCAAAAAGTTTCCTGAATAGAGAAGTGGAGTATATTGCGCGAGTGAAGACAAAAGATTCCAGTGAGAGCAGAAAATCGAATAAAAGAGTTTTCCTTAATAGTGAAATAACAATTAATTAAAAAATTTGCATGTTTTGTTTTTTATTTTTCTTATTAAATGAAAAGAGGGGCCTTAGCTCGTTAGTATTTGCTCGTAAACAAGGCTCACGTTTCTTGTATTAACGCCTTGTAAACTGAAATTTTCCCTAGTCACCGTTAAAATATTAATAATTTTCCGCGGAAAAATTCTAAAATAAACAAATAAAAATTCGTAGATAACTAAGAAAAGATTGGGGAAGAAGGAAGAAACGAATTCAAACGTAAATTTCCTTTTTTAGCACCTGTCAATGTTGGCCCCAGTATAAAAATATTCCGCCGATATTAAATTCCTTTCAGAAATCTGAGACGACTTTCAATAGAGGGGTTTGGGAGAGTAGAAAATAGAAGAATATCGTGAAGCGAGTGGAGCGTTTTCGACAGGAACTGATTAGGATTTGATATAAGATAAGTCGGTTGGCTTTATCTTGTGCTCTTCAAGAAAAAATCGATTTCTTTTAGAGGGGTAAGGGACATTTTGGTCTATGTGTGCATGTGTGTGTATTTCCCTTGACAATTCTGTCGTCTCTCATTCTTTGCTTAGGTTTTGCAACTCAAGCATATTTTCATATGTAAAACGACACTACAGCATTAGAATTTTTAGTACGTGTTTCACCAGCTATCGTAGCTTACTTTTCCAAATCCTTTCGGATATTCGATATGCGTCTGGGAAATTTTCGTAAACATTAGTATTTTCCTTGCGACAAAATAACTACAGTTTACAATGTTTTATAAAAATTATCAACAACGTATAAAGTATCAAAATTCGTTTTATACAAAAATTCTCTATTGCATTTGTTGAAAACAATTACAATTTTAATTAAATTTCATCGCAAATGACACAGGCAATATTGCTCAGGCAACGTGAAAATATTCTCATTTCATTATTTTTAAATACTTTTTATGAATTCTAGAAAAACTCCTTATCTCGATCACTTTGTTTAATAAAGTGTCTTGGTCAGAAATAGCGCTAAACTCTAAAGCAGGTTCCCGACTAATCGAATTTACAGCGGGCGTATAACTCTTTTAAAAAAGATTTTTCGATTTAACAATTTTCCAGAATTGCAGGTCATGAATCGTCGTTTAATAAATTTTCGCAAAACGAACAATATCCGATATATCGATGATTATATGTGACGTCCATATTGGCTGATCTAGTTAAGCTTTGGTCAAAAAATCTTTATGTCTTTATGTCGATTTTATTGAAATGTTTAATAAAAATTTCGAAACCGTTTTGACGTGATGTTTCCTAACCTAACTGAAACGACGGTGCCTTCGTATTGTCGAAGGAACCATTGAAATTGACAAACTAAATATTCATAATGTTTCCAGCAACGAGGGACGACGGGTAAAATGTCCAAAAAATTAAAACACAGCACCCTTTCGTTTGTATTCCATTCAATACTTTTTGAATTATTAATGTTTCTAAACTGTTTTTTGCGAGTCGTAAATAATTGAAGGCGTATTGGGTTTCGTTGTGACGTGAAATTTAACTGAATGATTGGTGTGAAAAATATTGGAAATTTCGTTGAAATGAAATTTGGGAACTTTGCCTTATAACTTAAAGGATTTTTTTAATCTGCAATTCATGCTATCATATAATCATGACATCATAGTTACTTTTTAGAATTTTTGCAATGGATGTTAGAGTTGAGGGCCGATAATCCATAAACAACCAGTTAACAACCATTAATTCAGGATGTCATAAACGAGCCCCCAATTAGAAATTCGTGTCAGATCCATCTGTCCTGTCACTAAATATCTATCCTATCGTCATGATTCCCATCAGCATCATCATCATCATCCACAAACATTTGTGGTTACGAGGGAGAACTTTAAGGGACGCACATAAATTAATAATCCTATCAACTTGCTCCAATCTGTCAACTACAAGATGTCTTCCAACCAGAGAGCAAAGGAAGTTATATGAGCAATTTGTCAGTGTCCGTCCAACTATAATAAGCCCTAGACTCGATCAATTTGGTCATAGCACGATTAGTTGTCGCGTAATTATCGGGCTAAAGTTGAAAATTGAATAAGCGCCGCTACATATTAAACTGGAAACTCTTTTCGCTAAATTGGCCTCCTCCGACTTTCGAATTCGGTCCAGGTTTTTCGAAGTGAAAACTTTTTGCAAATTTAATTTGTCGTTCACGGAAATCGGCTATTTTAAATCTGGAAATTCCGTTTTTGGGACCTAAGCCTCTTCCCCCTCCCACCTTGAGGTACGTGAAAGTAATTTTTACGTCTTTCTTTAATTTTGTTCCAAAAAAATTAACAGTTTTAGAAAAAAAAAGTGTCATGTCACCAATATTGGTGTGAAAATTTTACGCCAATTGACTGTACATATTTTCCAACAAGTTTTTTTGTTTTACCCTTATTTGATATAGAGATATTTAAACTAGTCGCACAGTGTTATGTTGACAGTACTGTGACACGCAACATCCAGATTTTTTTTGTTTTACTGTGAGAACATTTCTATTTTCAAGCAGTCTGTTCTTTATAAATAAAAAAAAATTATCACTATTTTTTAAACTGAAAATAGACATTTTACGATACCTTAAATAAATTGATATTCGGTATCGATTTGTATGAAATGGAAAGGTATTGATACATCAAGTTATCGTAACTAAAAAAAACCAATATTTTATGTATCGTTATATTTTTACAATGGATATAAAATTCATATGTCAAGTCCAGTCAAGTTATGTTCCCAGAGATCTTCTATAATGTAAGTATCCTATATCTCAAAAATGACGCATCTTGAAACAATGGTTTATTATGCAAACCGTATGTTTCAATTATTTATTGCCTATATCGATTTGACAGGAGAGCTCCACAGAGATCACAAACACCCTGTAATCATTTGAAATTTAAAAGCCATTTTAACACAAATTGGTAACCATTTTGTTAATTGTTGATTGGATTCCGGTTATTCGTAAAAGTTCTTCCTTATATTAGGTCTTTTCGCGGTAAGTGTTCTGAACTAATTTTGAACCAGTTTAGGCATTATGCGCTTGCATAGATCGTCAAAATTCGAACCCTGAACACCAATTCTTGGGAAATTTCCCTAGTTTAGGGCAATTTTGGGCATGTCAAGGAAACTTAAATCAAATTCAGGCAAAATTCGGAAGTCGTGGAAACCTTTTCTTTTTTGCTTTTTATAATAATGGCTAGTGGAACAGCAGCTCTCCAGTAGAAAAATACGTTTAACAAAGAAGAAAGAATGAATTTCGAATCTTTCACACAAATCATTGGCAATACTAAGTTCAGAATCAGTTCAAAACCTGTACCGTGAAAAGACCTATTATATGTCAAAACTCTCTTAAAAGAATAGTTTTGGTTCGGCAGAGTTATATGTATACAGGGCGTATATTAAATAGAGGGAGAAACTTTAAAGACCGATATATTGTGGCACTGGTGTTTCATTAGTGATGAACTATATGGTGATTTATAAATCACAATGTGAATAGTTGGAGTGATTTTAAATCATAGTGTGATCATAATCAATATAATAATTTTTTGTGTCTTGGGTATATTTAATCGATACATCTGTTTTTTATTTTTTACCTATCAGATTGGAAAATTAGTGATTTTTAAAAAGCATCGTAACCACTCACAACGTAATTTAAAAATCACAATAGTATAGGATAGAGTTGCCTAATTTGAACCGCTACGATAATCGAGCTAAGGGCTCTGAGTCTTTTTGATAGGCAATCCGTTAAAAAAAATAATCCATTATATTATTTTGAAAGTACACAAGATGAATTTCTTTTCCAGGGCAAACTCAGAACCCTTATGGGGCCTTGGTTATCGTAACAGTTCAAATTAGGCAACTCTACCCTACTAGTGTCAAACCATTTCTAAAATATCGATATTTTAAAATTTTATATCGTATGGAACATTCCTAGCTCGAAATCCATTTGTTTTTAGTATAAATATGTATATTTCGTTTCGATGAATGAGCCATCATAAAAGTTTTAAAAATAAAACAACAAAAAATCACAATTTTCAACAGAGAAAATATGAAACGACATCTATCAATGTTGATAACACTAATAATTGATAAGTAATGAGGTTAAATTTTAAAATACAGGATGTTTCTAAAGTAAACATAATTTTTTTAATTTTTCAAAAAAAAAAAAAAGTTTATATCAATATGAGCCCAAAAGTGCACTGTTGCTAAAGTACCACCCTCTCAATGATTTATAGAGAAAACTCTTTTTAGTTGATTCTAGCTGTTAGAAAAATGCAATTTGAATAAAATTTTGCGTACTTATGTTAATTTTCATGGAGAAATTACCTAATCATAATAAAAATGCAATTTATTAGATTAAATTCAAATTAATTTTTAAATTTTAATTTAGTTATTTCGATGTATTAATGTGGCCAATAAAGTAGATTAATTTTAAGCTTTATATTCTATAAAAGTTGAAATATCTCGTAGGGGATTGACTCTATCGTTCTGAAACAAAAATACATTTTTCCGCTAAATAGTGCGTTACATCCGATTAAGAACCGGTAATTAACAAAAAGTTTTCATTTGAAAACAGATCTACCTCTAAAGAACTACTTTATTTCAACCAAACATTGATTTAATTTTTATTATTATTAAATTTTATATAAAAATTAACATAAATATGCAAAATTTCATTCAAATTGCATTTTCCTGGCAGCTACATAGAAACAACTAAAAACAGTTTTCTCTATAAATCATTGAGAGAGCCGTGCTTCGGTAATCGCGCATTACTGGACCCATGTGAATATAATTTTTTTGTTTATTTTTCTAGAAGGAATATATCTCTAAAACGATTACGTTTACTTTTGAATTACCCTGTATATGAAAGGTCAATGTAATACATATCAGGACCCTCCCTAACCATTCCATGGCAATTATCCAACTTTCAATTTGTCACAACGTTGCCGGATGTAATTAAACATAAACGTCATAAATTAATACCGCCCTAACAATGTTTTTTTCATTAAAAAAAACGTATGTTCCAATCACACTAACAACAGGTTATATCGTGACTACAGAAATGTGGTCACGGTCAACGAAGTTTTCGTGATTGGCAACGTCGCCACACACAATTTTTCCTTTTCCAGTTTTCGTCACGCCATCTTTTTTTCTGTCACGAGCATAAATTAGTAGTGCCTCTCCAAAATGGCATTATGATATTTGCAGTGTCATAAAAGCCGTTTGTGTTTAACCGTGTGTTTGTATGCATGTTGTGTGCCGCCCGTTTTATGTAAATGAAGACATTATTGTAGGGATGTTCGATAAGATACAAAGTATCGATACATTTTGACCGGTATCGATACGTACAGCGATCGATGGTATCGAATGATAAAGCAATTATTAATCCAAAAGGTGTTTTGTTCACGAGATACTGTTTCTAATACAAAAAAGTGTTTTTGTTAAATAATTGTGTAATAATACTCCTGGAAACGTTTACGTATAACAGAGAACTGTGATAATAATCATTTTAAAGTACACTTTAGCCAGTTAAACGCCACCGACCAATCGGGATTGGTAAATACCCGATCGTTCGTTATAATTAGCTTTGTTCTCGCAGAGCAACAGAACAGTTCTAAAGGTGTTTTTTCCATTAGTGCTGAGCTATATCGTGAATTTCAAATGTCACTGATATACCAAATTTGATAACTAAAAAAATATAGAAATGCATCTACGTGGTGAATGAAAAAAATGATTAAACATTGCAAAAAAGCAAGAAAATGGCTATTGTATGAATTTCTTATAACGATTCATATCGCGATTCAAAAGTCAGAACGTAGCTCATCACTAATGAAACAACAGTAATTATACTCTGCTGGGTCAAAACTATTCCTTTGAAAGTTTTGGTATATAATACAGGAAAAACTGCTACAAACAACCGAGATATTGACCAATCAACAAAATGATTACCTAATGGGTTTTAAGTTCAAAGTAAATAGGTAGTGTTTTTGATAACTGTCAAATTTTACTGCCAAAACGATACGGGAAGTAAACAATCGAAACGTAGTACAGTTTGCTTAATACACTATTATCCAAGGATTCATCATTTCTGGGATACAGAGCGTTTATTCACGTTATACAGAGTATTTGAGAATTTGACTTGATTGAACCTGGCATTTAAGTCGTATATCTTCAAAAAAAAAATTATGTCGATGTATAAAGTCTAGATTCCTTTAGTTTCGATTTCTTAATATTTCGTTGCCTTTCTATCGATAAAGTATCGGAACATCCCTACATTATTGACGGGCTGGGGGAGAGGATTTTGAAGTTGTGCTTTTTCGAGCGCAATAAAATCGAGTTACGACTCCTGCTCACCGATGGTTACTACATACACGGTAGATATTTGTTAATTTAATCTCTGGAACAACATCAAATTGCCTTTTGTAAAATACGTGCTCGGTTATTAGAGCTTGATTGGTCTGGGCCTTTTTACTCGTTTTGTTACAAAAAGGATCGGGAATAACAATTTACAGTCGCTTCTTAACGACGGCGTCACTTCCCCGAGGAGGTCCCCTAATTTTTTACTTTGGAGTCTCTCTCTTCCTCTCTCTGTCTGTCTGGAGACCCTTCTTTTTAGGCTTTTTTTTTGTTTCTTTCTCTTCTTTACCCAGTTTAACTTTTCGCGGCCTTACCCACTCTTTCGAGTTAATGGCGTCGAAAAAACAACAATCCCTCAACGTATTAAATTTCCCCGCACAGATAAAAGTGTAACTTTAAAAAAAAAAAGCGAAATAATATTAGCATATACAAGGTGGTTTCTGCACAAATTGTGTTTTAAAAGTTTTAGGCGGAATAAGACCCTTTACGACATTCATAATGGAAACTTTTTAAAAAGAAAAATCTCGTAAAATGTTCTAACCGTATAAAGTTTATTTAAAAAGTTATAAATAATTTCTATTAAAATTTAATTCTGTTGTAAGGTCTTTATTTCCAATCAATAATATTAAAAATAGAAAATTTATTTTTGTAAATCGACTTTATCATTCAATATTAATGAATAATAAGTATGTTTAGATTCCGTAATCAATATCACGTAACTGTATTTGAACGTTTTGTTATTTAATAGAATTTAATCGAAAGTTATTTCTACAATGTTTTTCCATTTTTCTGGTAAACTCTCGAGGACACTTCCAAAAATTTCCTTATCCATGAAGAAAAATATTCGTCTTTAGTTTTTCTTTAACAGTTTAAACTGAATTGAACTAAACCTTTCATATCCCACCAAACAAATATAGACTTTCCCTAGTCAGGAGTGCTTGTGTTTCTCCATTTCCTATGGAATATCCTTGACATTTGACATGTTTTTGTAAAGAATTTCGTTTATCTTCTCCAGTTATCGATATTAAAACATGACACCAAGGAACAGCACATATTGACTCTCTGAATACTGGTAGAAATTTATACGGAATACATTCGGTCAATTCTTGTCTAGGTCCGGAATTTTCCAGATTTGCTCTTCTATGCTATAATTTTCATTTCGAAATTTGCGGTTTACGATTATCGTTTCCTATAACATGTAAATGTAATGATGAAAACTCATTTTTCATTTATAAATGAGTCTGAACATTTAAAAGTTCCTATACATATATTAAATGATAACTAAAAATACAATAAAGTATTCTTTTGTGTTAAATAAACTTTCATCTCCGTCCGGAACACGATTTTTCACTTAAGATTTCAGAAAAATTTTCGTTTCAGAACGCAGAAAAAAAATACATCTGGTGAAGGCCGTCCTTAAAATAAACGTAAATTCACTGGAAAACATCTCTTTCCATAGATTAAAGTGACACTTTTCTCCATAAGGAAATAAATCATTCCCTTAGACAATATCAAAGATGGAAAATTCACTTATTCAGCACCATTTGTGTGATCGTTTCAATTTAACGGACAACAATAAAGGGGACATCCCCTCTTCGTCTCACTCTCTATTTTATCCCTCTCTCTCTTCTTCACTCTCTATTCCATAAGTTCATCCTTCTGTCTGAAATAGAAAGGTCCTTATCTGAATCGAGGCCAATATACGATGAAGCTGCACGTCACCCTTAACTGGAACACATACACACATATCTGCCATTCAAGAAAAAAGAGAGATATGAAAAAGAAAAGTTTTCCAGACAATTTTCTGGAATTCGAACCGATTAAGGTCTATGAGAAGTTTTATTTTACGAAAAGAATCGACACTTTTTGGCAAATCGAAGATATTTTTTCTTCTTGTGTGTGTATTTTCTTTATTTCTATAAAATATACAATCTGGATGTTGAAAAATTAAACATTAAAAGATAAGAGAGTGCAAAATAAGATCTAAAGTTAATTGACAGTCTTTTTAAGGAATCATCAAATTTTTATGAGCCCCGTAAGCTTGTTTATTCATGTTGTAAAATATGAATATTTGAGAGCCTCAGTCGGCATTGAATGATAATTAAACGCTGTTCAAATGTATATATTCAGCCTTTATTAAACGAAATCCAAATATCAGGTCAGTGATGACCCTTCAGGACGATATTTGAAAAGTGTTCGGCTACACGAGGAGAGAGAGAAAATCCGGGGACTTGTTGCATGTAGTCGCACGTCTATCGATTTTTCCTTTACCTCGCCCCCACAGTATGAAATAGACATTCTCTAATTTAACATTATGTTCTGCGTTTTCGGCATTTATAAAATTAAATATATATATGTATATACCATATTATACTATATACTATATATAAATGCACTATGTATATATATACAAGGTGCCTATTTAAAACTGTCCATCTAAGTTTTCTTGTGTTTGGGAATAAAAATGAAAGCACGCTCGGACCAGTCAATTTTTTATTTTCGGGAAACATATTTCGTTGGTATTATATATTTATCAATTTAACTTGCACCTCCTAGCGGAGGTGTCACTCACTTTCAAAATCATAAATGGAAATAGAAGTTGAGTGATACCTTGTTTTGAAGAGCATTAAATTATCTTTTTCCAACGACACCTACATTTTTCCAATTGAATTGATAGTTTTTTGAGAAATTGCCTCATAAAAGAATTTTAACGTTTTACCATTTTCAGTCCAGTAAATATTCAAAATGCATACTGTCAATCTCAATACAACAATAAAGGACGTATTCAAAATGGTGTCGTCGGTCATTTTGAAACGTTTCTGGTGTTGTTTCTCTACATTTGTGTATAATCCGTTGACGCAAATCTTCTAATGAATTTGTCTAATAAGAAAAAAAGGAACAAACAAGTTTTTATATTTTTTGATTCTAGGTTTTAAGGTAATTAACATGTTCACTGACAACATATGATTTTTGTTTCTTCTCCAGGCGTTCAACAAATTTCTTTCAATAAATTAGCTTAACAGACATTAAATATTATGTTTTGGCACATAAAAGATCTTTTAAATCATTTTGCTGCTTTTTCCTTCCATGTTCATATTTGACTCATGGACAGTGGCGTAACTATAGGGTGGCAAATGGGCAAACTGCCACGGGCCCCCAGCCGAAAGAAGCCCCGGTCCGAAAGGGCCGTGTGCAGAAAATGAACATTTATTGAGCTTCTTTATATTGGGTGGGAGAGGGCCCCATCCGATTAATTTACCACGGGCTTTAAGCGGTATAGTTACGCCACTGCTCATGGACGTACCGAAATACCAATTCCATATCTTACGACTTTCAATATTAAATCATTTATATTAGACAGGCCTAAAAATGAACACATATGACTCAAGGACGTACGGTGAAAAAATTCTTCGAATCATATGTGCTTCATGGACAGTGAACGTGTTAAATACTTGTTAAGTGTCCTTATACCTATCCCTAAACGTTTTTGAGATATTTTTGATTTAAAAGAAAAATATTTCGAAATCGCCATAAATGAAGAATGTGAAATTCTCTGGTATTTTAAAAGCTACTTTTACAAAACTTTGTTAACTAGACATGGTAGATTAGCCTGAAGAGATTTTGTACAATA
>JABRWK010000204.1:8561-28375 GCA_013372445.1 Hypothenemus hampei | reverse complement strand
TTTTTTTTTTTTTTTTTTAATAGAACACCGTGTATCATTTTACATATCTTTAGTCTAAATTTAATATTGATACATGTTCTATACGATTTTTATTGTTTATGCTTTTATCATAATTTGTTGTTGAATATTAGGCATAAGAACTTTTAATAAAACTCGATTCAAAATTAAATTTAGAATCAATAATACAAGATGTTCCATTTTAAAATAAATGACTTTTTTTGCTTTAAATTTTTTAAATTCGATATTATTTTTTGGACATCTGATATAATATATGTATATTAAGACTGTTTCAGTCATCTTAATCTCTCATTTTTAATTAACATTTCAATAAAATTTCATAAAGCTTTGGAAACAGCTGAGAGGTTTACCTTTAAAAAAATTGTTTTAACAAGAATTTTTCAAGAAAATCAATATTTTTTGGTTTAAATATAGAAAGACTTAATAAGCATTCAAACAGCCTAATGACTAGAATCTAAAAATCCAAATATAGTGTAGACTATTGCATTTGGAAGAAGAAAGTTACATTGACTTCCAGTGTAACTAGACGTGGTATTACCTTTAAAATATTTTAATTGAATAGATTGTATCCTATAACTGAATAGACTGTATTGTTACTGTAACTCAAAAATGTGGAAAATTACAAGTTTAAAAGTTTCTAATAAATCAGGTACATGACACACCCTGTATAGAGTATATATTTATTATTACATGTAAATGCGTACAAAACATTATACATAATAAGGAGCCACTAAATATTATTTAAAAAAAAAAAAGAAAAAGAAGAAAAACAAAAAAAATTATTGCTATTGGGTTATTTCAACACCCTGTATATTTTCTAATTTTCGTCAACGAATGTTGTTTTACATAAGCTCAAGACTTTGTTCCATGCATGTATAATCGGACACTGTATGCTTTTTGCACTTATAACATATATCTTTATGTTATACAGGGTGTGTTTCGGTATATTAACAGGGACACATGGTTTTTTCAAAGAGACACACTCTGTAATATGAGTGTGAACAAGGATTTTCGTTACAATCGAACTGAAAAAATGACGAGTGTGATCAGTTTTTAGACATATCTTAGAGTATTATAGAGTTTGTGATGTGTATTATCTATAGTTATTCCCTCTTTTGTAACTGAAATGTTTGTTCACATCTACTAATGTTTATATCAATGTTTAAATGTAAAAGCAAAAGAATATCGAAATTACAATCAATTATTTAGGAAATTTCAAGTTTTTCAACAACAGTTTGTTCGTTTTTGTTATCAATTATTATAGGGTAGCTGACTTTTTTATAACTTAAATCTTAGACAATGTCGGCCCAATAACGATATAACCGAGAGAGGGTTAAAGATAATTGGACAAAAGGCCCGACCGCAAATTAATTATGGTCCTGGGTCATAACTATAAAACGATGATGCCCTTTTGGGATCTATTCCCTCTCCAATCAATTGTTCTCCAGCCTAATCTGGACAACATCGCAAAAACAATTTAGTTATCTTCAAATTTTCAAAAGGAAATCTTATTTGAGACACACTATTGACAGTGTGGCCCACTGAAGTGCTTTCATAAGTGCCAGGTGACTTTAATCATTCATTTTTATTTCTGTGTTGGACCAACTGATTGGAAGATTTTATTCAGTCGCACTACTGTAAGAACAATTTTTAAGAGCATAAACTGGTTTCTGAAATGTCAGATAATCTTCAGGGATATGTTAGACATCAGGCTTTACGTTACATCTTCCCTATGCCACCTAAAAAGGCAATTGGTAGCATGTGTGCCGTAAACAGTCGAATTTTATATGTACGATTTTCTAGGTTTATGCTTTTTACAATATCGATTTCTTTCATTCATATTGTTTTGCACTCCACCTACCTACTTGTTAACCGATCTCCTTTCACGTTAACAGCAATTGCTGTATCTCCAGTTGACTATGATTTTAGTCAAGTGGTTTTTAATCATTTATGAAGGCATCACAAGAGGTTTCTTCCGTACCTCTTGATATTTTAATATTTTTTAGCAACGAAACATATCAGAATCGAGCAATAATAGGCTCTATGTTATGAAAACTCAATCAATCCTACGAAAAGTCAATCGAATCTGACGAACAAACTGTTGTGAGATGAAAGCAAACACTCGTTTTTTAGGGTTATATACTATATTTGTTAAACCATATTAGGGTAAATTTGAGTGTTTTATGCAAAAGAAAATGTACGAACGTAATGATGAAATTTGGCCCAAAATGATAAGTACACTCACTAATACATGTAATCGTTCGTATGTAGTTAAGTCTGCAGGCGAAAATATGCAAATTACGCCAAAAAAATATGTCTTCCTTACTCTCTATTGTATTTTTAAGAAGCAAACAAGGTTGTCTCAATGAGAGAGCCTCCCTTTTAAGGGACGTGTCGTTGATACAACGTTTTGCTTTAGGAAAATGAGGAAAAAAGAGTATTTATTTATTAGAAGAAAAAAAATAAATAATAATTTATTCTACTATTGTACTAATCGCCCAAACAAACAAAACAGGTGGGTCACATTTTTATTGATTTTGAATTTTTGGTCAATAACAAAACCGCTACACTGATATACAAACTGACAACATATTATTATTATTATTATTAATATTATTTGTTAAATGTATAAAATATAAAATGTAAAGTGTACTACACTTTATTCTCTATAATATATGTTTTGTAAAACGATTGAAAAATATAAACGAGAAAATGCAGTTTGTGTTTTGAAAAATTACGTACCTACATGAGCGTGAAAATGAAACATTTTGTGCTATGTATACTACAGAAAATAATACCTACATTAAAAATACATTCATTTGGTAAAGATTATCATAATCACAACCCTCATAGGAATTATGCAAATTTGTAAAAAGAAATTGAACAAAAGTGCTTTAAAATTGTGTTTATGGCACACAAGCGTTTCTTATATAATCTTAGTCCTAAATTGTGACTAGTACCATTAAACTGTGGTGTAAAATTCAAAATGAAGCCCCAGTCTTTTCAATTCATCTTTTCGTACGTAAAATATTGTAATACCTTAGGCATTTTGCCAGCAACTTCCAATTCTCGATTAATCTCCTCAAAGACTTTTTCCATTTTTTTATATACTCGTTCAGTTAACTCGTCCAAATCATCTAAAGTTAGTCCTTTTGTACTTATCGGTTCCAATACGTGAATTATCACAGTACCTAAAACAAGTGAATTGAATGACATGTGAATTTCTATTATTACAATTGTTTACCTGGATCGAATTTCATTGGATGTCTCTGAAGAAAATAGTACCGACTAAACACAATGGGAGTGATTGGCAGCTGCGAGCAAATGGCCGAATGAAAAGCGCCTTTTTTGAATTCATGTATTTGGCCCGTGTTTTTACGAGTGCCCTCGGGAAATATCCAGACTTTTGTCTAGAAATAAAATCAACATTTTTTAAGAAAACTTAATATAAAAACAAAAATTAGTCTTTATACATGTTTCAATATATACAGCGTGGACCCAGTTCCAAACTCCCTTTAGGAGAATTTGACCCCTGAAAGTGAAAAACTATGATACATTTTTAAATGTGAAATAAAGATCCTCTTAACCCGACTTGAAACTGAAAGTTGAAAACGCCTTGATTTTAATTATTCGTCAAGTCGATGATAATGTGATCCAGGACTTATCCGCTTGTCAGGAAAGCTATCTGATCCGATTGCGTATCGACACAATAGTTAATTACAAGCATCAAGCGGTTTAGAGTAATTGTTTAAATTTTGTGGTCTATTACTTTGGCATCCATCTTCCCGAGACTCTATGCATAATCTAATTCGATGTTAATCAACTTTCGAAGTTCATTCATTTTTAAAATTGTTGTTCTATTCATTCGCTTGTATGAAACAATAAGAGATACAATGAATACTGCTGCTTCACCACAAAATAAAGAACAATTTGAAAGCATTCTTTTGGCTTTGCCCCGTATACTTATATTTAATAAAGGGATTAATTAAGCATTAATATTCAATTGAATGAAATATCAATAATAGAGACTAATCAGGTAGTATTAAATTGAATTTACACATGAACACTCAAGGCTAGAATTTATTTTTCTAGTAAATATTCAAGTTTTATGTGACTTATCTTATCAAACTTATATGATCAAAAATTAATGGAATGAAAAAGTTTTGATAATGGGTCAACAGTAACGCACATTTTATCATGAAATATTCATGTTCAAACACAATACAGTTCAAAGTATGAACTAATAACGCACCATCAATCAATCAATAACCCCCTGATATTTTTCTATAAATAATAACTACATTTAATGAAAAATGAAATATTGATAATAAAAAGTGACCTGTTTTTTAGCAGCTTCTTCCACTGCACTATTGAGAACGGCCTTGGCTTGTTCTGACTTAGTTTTCACTCTTGGAATGAAAACAAGTCCAGCAAGCCAGGCAGCTAATCCAAATGGCCAGGCCCAAAATATTCCCTTTTTCGCAATCACCGTACACCGGCCCATGGTCGACCATATTTGGAACATTCCCAAAACGTCCAGAGAGCTTTGATGGTTTGAAACAATTATACAGGGTTCCTGGACGGACAATCGATTACCATTCCTTAACATCCATTTAACGCCTATTACGTGAGTTATCCAACGGCAGAAATACGAGGCCACACTAAAAGGTCAACAGTTATTATTCAGTTAACTGGTGAAGACAATTAGGGTTACATTAGGTTCAAAACACTTTTGGGCCTTAACAAGAACACCGGTATAAGGATTAATGAATTAAACATAACCACTAGAGAATAAAGGAAAAACTTTAGACAATAACCGAAGGCAGGCCTAGTTTCGTATAAGAAGGGTAGCCCTAAAAGGGCACCAAATATGAACACCTCCAAATAGATGGACATTGGAGAGGTTAGTTACACGAGAATTAAACTACTGATAATGCATTGGTCTCGGTACAAGCCCACTCGCGTTACTATCTTGAAATAAAGAGATTATTACACGGGATATTCGAATAAATTCGAGTGTATTGCGCTTTGAAACGAAAAATTGATCAGACATTATCTTTGCTATGTTTATTTACACTACTTTAGTTTAGTAAATAGGCAACTGGACATAAGCGTTTGCGTATAAATGGTTGCATATACCATGTTGGTAAAGAGAATCCTTAATCCTACCTAGTTTATGTACAGCGTGTTTATTATTAAAAGTCATGATTAAAAATTTATTTATTTATTTATTATTTATTTGTTTGTCAATTTTGTATAGTTCGGAAATGTCAGGCTCGCTTTGTACTTGAGCCGCTAGAAGTGTCTGCATCATGCCTTCCAATATACTTAATTCTTTGGTTAATTGATCTTCTCTGGTAAGACATTCATGTAATTGAACCAAAAGTATATCTAAAATCGGGGGATCTAATAAAGTATCTAAAGAATTTATTAACTTACGGATTTCCGCAGATAAACTATAAGAATTTTCAGCTAAAATATCTAAAAACTCATCTGCAATTTCAATAAGAAATCTTGTGAACCTTAAATCAGTAACGTATCTAAAACATATACATTAGAGAACTGTCGTATTTACTAACTATAAATTTTACCTAATAAAGAACCGTAACAATAACTTAATAACTTTAGGATCTCTGTCTTTTAACGTCTTAGGTAAGGCTTTCCTTTTTTGTAGTTCTCTTAATACTGCAACTGTACGTTCAGGATGTTTGTTGAAAATAAATGGAATTAAAGAGGCTTTCAGAGCCTTGGAATATTCAAATTTTCTTAAGTACTGGTCGTACTTAGCTTCTTTATCAATCCTGAAAATTGGAATTAATATTTCGTATAAAAAAGTGGCGTTCCAAGTGTAACTCACGTAATTTCAGGAATAATTTGGTCCACTCCAGAATAAACATTATTATATTTATATTGAAAATTATTTTTTTTAGGTTTATTTGCTAATTGGGCTTCTTCTGTTCGCCTTTGTACTGCTATAACTCCATCTACCAAACCTGCAGCTACCGTTGAATCATCTGGAGCCACTCCTTTAAACACATAAATTCAAGTAATTGATATTTTTTAGTCTTAAAAACTTACCCAAACTTAAAATTGCATTTGGAAAGTCTAAAGTGTGAACTACCTAGGAAAAATAGGAACCACATAAACCACTCATACTCTAATTGTTTAAAAGTACTTACTTTGAAAGAACTAACGTCAAATATCTTCACATGTCTATCTAAGCTACCTGATAACAATCTTTTGCCACCTGAAGCAAGTCTCAAACAGGTCACAGTTTTATGATGTTGTGCCAATGAGCCACGCAGCCTTCCCCCTGCTAAGGCGTCCCATATCTAAAATAGTTAGTCCTATTAATGTTGAATCCTCTAAATTAACTTGAGATACCACAGATACCTTTATATCTGTGCCTCCAGCACTTAAAAAAAGTCCACCACTAGGCATAAATAATAAAGATTCAATTGGACTCTTGTGATCCATTGTCATTACTTCCTTATCAGTTCGTGTATCCCACATTTTCACAGTGTTATCATAACTTCCTGATAGAACTATATTTGGTACATCAGGGCTTACTATACCAGCCCTAATGTAGTCATTATGGCCTTCAAATGTATGTAAGATGTTTTCAGTAGGTATATCCCAGACTTTTATAGATTTATCATCACTAAAAGTCGCTATTTGAGGCTCTTTATGTATAAAAGCGACTCGATGTACTGGAGCTGAATGACCTTTGAACAACCTTAAAAACAATTTGAATATTTTATTGAAATTATTGAATTTTAGACATACCTTAACATGCTCTTAGTTGAAACATCAAATAGTTTTACATTTTTTTCTTCGCCACCTGAAAGTATTAAGGTGCCATCACTTCTAAATACTGCTCCATAAGCACTTTCTCTGAACCGAGACAAGTTTTTAGTAACAAGATTAGTGATTGGATTATATATTTGTACTCTGACAGAACATGTTACAGCAAAATAGTGGGGCTCACGAGGTGAAAAATCTATGTAATCTATCGCGCCAAACTCCTTAACCAAAAGTGGTTGCTACAAAGGTTAGATTTCAATATTTTTTATACTTCTCATATATGTTTAGACCTACCGATAATTGTTTCCAATAAACAAAGTCTTGTGTCACTTCTACACCTTTTTTCTCATAGACTTTGGTATTTAACCGCTTAAAATTGGACATTTTTAGTTAAATGTTGAGAATCATAATAAAACATAAAACTTAACCTAACTTTTTTAAAGCATGCTACCCTTCAATTCCACCAATCAAATCAAACTACAAATGTCGATTGTCAATTTACTAGATCTTATTAGACAAATTTAATAAGAATATTTGTATATTTGGTTGCCTATTTTATTTAACTAAACTATTGCAATTGGTAAACTGTGTGATTTGATTCTAGTACAATCAGGATGGTCCATACTCTCATTTTCATATGAAAGATGACTACTGAATATTTTCCCAATTATATTTGGTTCTTCATAACAAGAAAAGCGATCTTCATCAATTTTTGCATCTTCAATAAGCGATTCTACAGGAAAAGGTTGTAAACTTTCATCTTCAAGTTCTTCGATTGGACCATCAGAATCTTCTGCGTCTTCTCGTTTGCTAATTAACCTTTTTTCTAAAAATATATAGGTATTTTTAACCGCGCAGGTTGTTTGCAATTTAAATTAGTTACCTGGATCGTCACATTCCTCTTCATCATCCTCCCCTATCTGTTCCAAGTCAATTGGTCTAGTCTTATCAAATTTTCCCCAATCTATAACGTAACGATTTGCAGGCACGTCAAAGGAAACGATTGGCTCAAATATGTAACCCCACAATATTTCACTGGACAAATAACTGGATTTGGCTTCAATTGACACTCCAGTACTTTCCACTGTGGCATCGAAAACGATAATAATTTCAATTTTTGTATTTTTCATAGATTCAGGAGCGGTTAGATCATGTAATGGGGAATCTGTATCGATTTCATGGTACATTATTAGTGGCCATAAATAGAATAGATCACTAGGGCCTCCATCTGCTTCTAAACTTAATTCTGTTTGGAAATTTGGTAGAATTTCTCCTTCTTGTGTTTGTTCAGTTTTTACCAGTATGGCTCGGACCCCCACACCAGCTAATCGGCTCATTCTCAGGTCACCAATTCGAAACATAAAACACAATTTGCCATCTCTATGAGCCAGAACAGCGTTTTTGGAAAATTGAACCGTATTTGTGGCATGTTTAGCTCTTATCATTTTAGCAAACACGATACCTGAAAAGAAAACGTTAGTAATTTATTAGAAATCAAAATAAACACGTTAATTGAACTGATTGTGAAAGAATCTAAGGTCATTCCAATCAAGCATTGACAAACTAGAATGAAGATTGCTTCGGGACATTCTTCAGTGATCGCTCTAAGTCCATAACCAGTTGTATGTTGAGTTTCCAAGGAATACAAAAATGCTGAATGAAAACCATGTATGTTTAGTATACAAGGTGTCCATCCTGAAAACTGCCGATTTTAATTTGCCCTTTTGTGAATTGCCGATGTTTTACCAGTTTCCTCTTGTCGACCAGGCAGATGATCATCATGCAAATCACCATGAACGAAAGCGATGAGCCACCAGATCAATGCAAAGATCAACCAACAACCGAAAAATTCCAGTGCTAGAAATCCGAGGGTAAATCGCCATTGGCAATCCAACAGTGTAGTAAAAATATCTTGCAGATACCTCCATCTTCTAATAACACCCATCTTTTTCCTGTGCACATTCTTGTAGCCATTTTTCAACACAGCTCGTCGAGGACGTTTTCTGGATTTCCAAGGGATCCACGTTCGTCTAGAAAAAAGCTCTTGGTTCTCCAGTGACAAAAGGCCGTAAATTTCAAGCTTACTTTCTAACACCTTCAGCTGTTTGCGTGAACCATTCCTTGTCCCAAAAAGTCATGGTTCTTGGCAACGAGACGAAACTTCTCGATTGACGTTAGTGATATCATTGAATTTAACAGGATATTATGTGTACGAAAATAGGTACTAATAAAAAAATTGGTCGGCGAAATATAAAAGCGCAAATATTTGTTGAAAGGTACCGGAAATGCGTCATGTAAATCCAGAAGAAAACTGATGGAATCCATTTTTTTTACTTGAAAAAACCCATTATCTATGCTAATTTCATAAACGAAAAAGGAAAGACATGCAAAAGTCCTTGGATTCTTCTTCAGCTGACATTGGTAATTTGATGAAATAAAACACTGATATCATAGTATCAAATGCTAAAAATATTGCTTCAACCGCAAACGTTCTAGTGAAGGTAATGTTTATGAGCAGTCCAAATAAAATTTTAATCCATATTTGCTCAGATAACAACCTTAAAGGTGATTTTATCTCGTAATAAACACGTTTTTTCCATTGTCAATGTATCATAATTTCTGTGTTTAGTTCTGTTAAATGAACAAAATCTACTGAAACTTCTTAAATTCAGGTAAGAAATGAAATTGACCCAGAAACAAACAGAATTCAAGTCTTAAAAAGCTTTTTGTCCTGTCATAGAGATTAAATTCAATTGAATAATTGGCCCAATATCGTTCAAAAAAGAGCATTTACATGCAATCTCAGTTTATTTTGTGATAAATCTAACAAGCCTGTCCTTAAACACAGTACGTTTATCTTAAAAAATGAATTTACAGAAAAAATAATACATTTTCATGTTATGCAACTTGAAATTAAAAAAAAAAAATACAACTACTCAAACCTACTATACTGTTAACCGTCCGGAGTACGAACAATTATTCAATTAAACAATATCCTTATTACTGGACGATTAGTTACTTGAAAACCTCAAAAAAAGAAATTAAATTGAGGCTCGTCAAGTGGAAACGTGCATTCACTTTAATGCAATTATTAGGAAATCATTAAATAGGGGGGTCGGCGGCATGGCTGACTAGTGTTGAGGAAAATAAAGTGTTTAAACCAATTGTTTAGTGTCATTCATAGTGTGAGTTGAGAAGAGGATGTACTCGATTTATTTATCAAATTATCATTTTTTAGTTGTGTGTGAAAAAATGAGCTGCACCGCTGCACCAGAATGGCGGATTTGAACGAATATTCACGACCAAACATGAAACACTCAGAAATATGGAGAAGGTTTTATATTGGGTCCAGCACCCCAGATTTGCCGGCTTTTGGAAAAACACCCGACCCAAACCACAATCCTTTTATTTTTGATCAGCAAGATCTTGAACAGGCAGACACTGAGAACAGTTTAGGCCGAATATCTACCTGCAATAGCTCTCTAAGGAATCAAGTGAACATTAGGTAAAAATCATGACACTGACAGTGTTTCAATCATCGTCATCATCATGACTTTCAAAATTAAACAGTGTGTTATGCCATTAATTCGAACGAATTTTCTGGATGTTTTTCATAAGAAAACACCTCATGACTATCAAGACAACAAATGTTATAGCGCTTCATGTCAGTCTGAAAGATCAAACAATAAGAAAAATTTAGCAGCTATTTTATACGGACCAAGAGATTTAAGATTAGAATATCGACAGATGCCGACAATTAAGGGACATCAAGTAAGTTGTAGGCGTGACTTCGTGTCATAACTGATTTCACGCCCTTTCATTAAAGGTGCTCTTGAACGTAGAAGTATGTGGAATTTGTGGCACAGACGTACGTATTTATGAGGACGGTCGGCTTGGCCCTTTTACGTTGAAAGACCCAATGGTAATAGGTCATGAGGCTTCCGGTACTGTTATGGAAGTAGGCAAGTGTGTTACCAATCTAAAACCGGGGGACAAAGTCGCTATTGAACCTCAAGTTCCATGCCGAATGTGTCGCATGTGCAAAACTGGTTACGCAACCACTAAATGACCAGTAGATTTGATCTAAAATTTGATGATATTTTTAGGAAACTATCATATGTGTCCTAATCTATATTTTTGTGCTGCGCCGCCTAATGATGGCAATTTATGTCAATACTTTACACACGATGCCGATTTTTGTCATAAAGTCCCCTGTCATCTAGACCAAGAAGTTGCAACACTGATGGAACCTTTAGCAGTGGCTGTGCATGCCTGTAAAAAAGGTCGAATCACCAGTGGAGACGACGTCCTAATTCTCGGCTCAGGAGCAATAGGTTTGGCAACAATGCTAGCTGCTAAAGCCTATGGAGCATCATCCGTTTTTGTTTTGGACATTGATGACTATAAACTAAGAAAAGCGATAGATTTGGGCGCTGATTGCGTTATTAATACTAAAAATCTGGACGAAGAAGAGACAGTACGGAAAATTTGTCAACTTGTGGGCCACGCTCCGAATAAAACAATTGAATGTTGCGGATTGGAGGCAGCTATTCGTATAGGAATATTGGCAACAAAACCGTGTGGCACGGTCGTTATGGTAGGATTAGGTGCGGACAATCAATGCTTACCAGTAATGAACTCTGTATACAAGGAAATTAATATAATAGGCTCTATGCGATATGCTAATGATTACGAAACGGCCATAGATATGGTGTCCAGAGGAAAAGTCGATATAAAACCTATTATCACGCACCGTTTTAAATTGGAAGACGCGTGTGATGCTTTTGAATTTGCATCCAAAAAAGAAGAACAAATTAAAGTTTTGATCCATGTTAATCCCGATTGGATCCCAGATGAGTCTGCTAAATGTTGATCATTTAGTAACGTAACAACGGGGCGTGTTTCCGATACAAAGGGCGGGGCAATAGTTGAATGATGATGTCTCTGGTCACATTTTATAAAGTAAACACAATTAAATGGAAACTTATGATATTAATGTAAAACTGACTCAGATAACGTAATCACGTCGCTTGTGACTGGCGTTGAGATAGAACATAGGAAGAAACTTAGCAGTCGATCGTAAATTAGTGACGTTTCAACAGTCAAAAACTAGTGTTTGATTCGAAAAGGTGCTAAACAACAATTATGATCACCATAGCTGACAAATTAATTATTTTCGTTAGCGTTTCGGTGCAAATTTGTGACGCCTTGAAGGATGTTTTGACTAATTTTTGAGAAGAAACAGCAGGATTTCAAAGTCAGTGCTCGAAATGGAACGTTCATATGAAAAACGACTCCTACTGGATAGTGAAAGGAATTCACCACAAACCCCTAATGGAGGCGGTAACCATTCTCCGGGGATGTATTATTACAGTTCTTCACCCAGTTCACCAGTAAGCAGGTAAAGGTTTTTTAGAATTTCATAATTTTCTCAGTTACGAGACAAAAATATTTACATATTAATGGAATCTAGGCAATCAGAATACAAATAAGACACTTTGTTTGAAGAGCAGTGATGATCACTGATTAACATTTCCAATTTAGCAGTAAATGGCATTAAAATCGTTTAATCCCATTGAGAACCTCACGTGAAAATAATATAAAAATCCAGTTATGTTTAACATAAATAAATCTGATTTATAATGATTAATGGTACTGATAACGCAGAGGATATTTAAAAAAAGTGATTTTTTTTTCATAAAATTCACATTTATAAGAAGGCCGTCGCCAATATAACGGAATTTTTAATCTACCGAACGAACAATTATTTTGAAATTTAATTCGACGAGGATTGGTCCATTTGTGAATTATAATCTAACATAAGAAACAGTTGAAACAGTAGATTTCTGACGAATTACAGAGTCAGAAGAGGGAAAAAGTGTGGTTTAACGTGAAATGGCCGTTATTGCTCAACTATTGCTCAATTGCTCAACTAATATCGACTAAGAATATTACAGCATTTAAAGAAGAATGAACCGCACTCAATAAAATTGAATGAAAACACTTTACTAGTACAAGTTTCCTTATCAATGCGACACTCTAAATTTAATCCATTTTGAATAGGTTCTTATGGCTCGACTGATTGTCCTTCATTATCTAAACAAAGCTATACAAGTTGTTTAAGTTATATGCCATTAGTTCTTTTCTATCAGAAAACATTTGCTAATTCCTGAATCTACATGTTTTTGATTTGCGTGGTTATTACCTGGATTACTCCAAAAGTACTTCCACATTAGGCTGAACGAAACATTGCAATTAGGCAATTAATTCCTTGATGGTATATTGTATAGAAAGAGTGATACATACTTTAAATTGAATGCAAAATTTACTCTGTGACGCTCAAAAAGAAGTGGGTGTTAAATAATGAATCGTATACACAGGATCGCTGCATATTTTTTTAGGGAGTTTCTCGCTTATTTATTATTAAAAATAGAAAAATATTGTTTTCGCTATTTTTCTGTAAAACAAAAGATGCCGCAAACAGATTCTTATTAGCACTCTTCGTTAACATGAACGTGTTTTATCAACAGCACCTACTGGTAGCACTATCAGGTCATAGTGGGTAGATGGAAAATCATACTTAGAGGAAAATTTTGGATGGAACATATGGACCAGTTGGATAGTTTCAAAATCACCAGACTTGTGGGCAATAATTTTTTTGTGGAAATGCATGGCAAATAAATGATTGCATTAAATATGAAACAATAGTACAGCTGAATTTTGCTGCAGAGAAAGCATTCAGAACAAAACTCTTCATTCTTTAAAATGTTACATGTGGGATAAGAAATTTATGTGCGAAATATGAGCTTTATTTTTATTAAGATATACAGTGAGCATCAAATGAAAGTCTACATCTTACAGTCATACATTTTATGATTTATTTATTATATTAAAATAATATTTTTTAGGAAAATGGCTTCTTAATATCATTATCAGTCTCTCTTTCGATAGATAAACAACTTAAAATAATATTCAAAACAACGAAAATAATACAAAAAAACTTGACTGTAGATATTGTATTTTTTCCCCAAACTCTTGATTTTTGCTTTTTCAAATTTTAGGACTTTCTTATTACTTTAAGTTATTATTTATCTATCTATTGAAAATCGAGATTAATAATGTTATTAAAAAGCTAAGAGTTTTCTAAAAAAATTATTTTAAGATAATTAATTGAACCATATAATGCATACTATAAAACCCCCTAACTTTGTGACAGAGTCCCCAACTATGTAACACTCAAAGTTTAGGCCTTACCGATTTCTGGTAGCTACGATGATTAATATTAAAGTTGAAAAAAATCCTTAAGGTTGCAACACCATTCTGGAAACTAATATTAATCACTTATTAGAGAAGTCTATGTGACCCAAATTCTATAATATGTGTACCATAATTGGGACCCTGTCACTGAGTTGGGGGGTTTTATGGTAACTGCAAGGTATTCACTTTCTTTTGACGTTCACTGTACGTACTTATTTTTTACATATTCTACTAATAAAAAATGATCAGAATGATAAAAAATAGACTTTCCATGGTTATTATAAGAATTTATTATTATGACAGTTACATATATTTGAAAAATTGACGGAAAGGCGAATGCAACGAATTGGAGATATACAGCGTGTTGCCTTTAACCCTTTATCATTCTCTAGTACGAACGGTAATAACATTTATGGAGAGTTTTAAAATCTTTTACTCTATTTCTTAAATCCTAGACATTGTATTCAAACAAGATTTTTTTTGCTATGTTTCCAAACTGATTATCAATTTTAGAAAGATATCGAGGTTTCTGATTGCTACTTTTAATAAATACATAGACAACTAAGATATAAGGGCATTTCCAAAATGACAAATTCTCATAATAGAATTATATCTTAAAAGCAAAGGGTGCTACGGAAAATCTACATGCGACTTGTTTTGTTCTACAAATAATAAGTAGTGTGACGAAAACCGCATCTTTCCATCTTTAACAGTAAACGAGTAACACCTAAATTATAACGAAATTGGAATACCCTGTATGTACATATCAATATTACCCCCTCTATACGTAAAGATGATTTACGCTTTTTTAATGAAATTGTGGTAATTTCAAAAGCAAAGCGTTTTCATTTTTTTCTCTACCGTTGACAACTTTTAAAGTAACCCCTGTATAATTGCAGAGACGTTTGTCACTTATTGAAATGAAGATGAATGGACACAAAGAACGTATTTTCTCATCACGTAAAAAAACCTACTTTAATTACCAACTGAAAATAATGACATAATAATGTGTCCTCGTGGTTGCATAAACACTAACGGCGGATGTTAAACTTTTGATAACCGTTTCCTCGGACCATAAAAAACCCACAATTATTCAATATTCTTCCGAAATATTCACGAGTGGTGTAGCGTTTGCAAAAAAAATGACGGTGGATAATACGAAACACCATTTCTATTGGTTGGAAAAACAACTGAAAAACTTTCACAGGTACGATACATCCGCGCTACACAATTTCATAACAATCGTATCTTGCCATTCGGATCTAGAACAAGAGGTACTTCATTACTTATCACAGATAAAATGGACAGGATCATTACAGTCATTCGAACCAATTAAAACGACTAATTTTGCTATTAGTCAAGTTAAATGCCACCGAGCATCACGTTATAACGATGTTTCCATTAAAAAATAGTGATACGAACAATACCTAGTGATGATTAAAGCACTACAGTTTTCTTAAATAAACACTTCATTTTTAGAAGGTCTTTTCGGCCGAATGCTGTGCGAAAAATGCGTAGAAGAGCTGTTTTTAAAAATGGCGACTGCAATATTTTACAATCGAGAATATCAAAGAGACGTTTACGATACCTGCAAGATATCTTCACCACCTTGGTCGACTCCCAGTGGAGGTGGACATTGTCTATTTTCGCCATAGGATTCGTTGGTATGTAAGTGGTTTTTTGTTTTTATTTTTTCAACTTTGAGAGTTAATTTACCACATAGGGTCTTGGTTGCTATTCGCCCTTATTTGGTGGTTGATTGCCTTCACTCATGGTGATTTAGAAGAAGATCATTTACCTCATAACCAGACAAATTCCAATTGGAATCCTTGCGTTCTAAATATCTACGGCTTCACTTCTTGTTTCCTATTCTCAATAGAAACTCAACATACTATTGGTTATGGAGTAAGAACAACAACGGAAGAATGTCCAGAAGCTGTTTTTATCATGTGCCTACAGAGTATTGCTGGAATGATTATCCAAGCTTTCATGGTAAGTTACAAATGCTCCTTTTTAAAGTTATTGTTTCAGAGAAATTTGATTTTTTCCAGGTAGGAATAGTTTTTGCCAAAATGACTAGACCAAAGCTCCGAACGCAAACATTGCAATTTTCCAAAAACTCTGTCATTTGTCAAAGGGATGGGCAGTTATGTTTAATGTTTAGGGTAGGGGATATGAGAAAAAGCCATATTATTGGTGCTAGTATACGGGCTCAATTAATTAGAGCTAAAAAGACCAAAGAGGGAGAGGTACAGTTATGCGAGATATCCCTAAAAGGATTTAGTAAAATATATGATTATTATTTTAGATCCTAAACAATTTTCAAACTGAATTAGACGTAAACGCAGACGGCTGTGACGGTAATTTGTTTTTCATCTGGCCAATGACGATCGTTCATAAAATTGACAACGAGTCGCCATTTTATCATCTTTCGGCCAGCGACCTTTTGCAAGAACGTTTCGAGATAGTCGTTATACTTGAAGGTAATTATATTGAGACAGTCCTTGTCTTTGTTATTGTTTTATAAATGCATAGGTACAATTGAGAGCACTGGCCAAACTACGCAAGCGCGTTCAAGTTATTTAGCCAGTGAAGTGCTTTGGGGCCATAGATTTGAACCGGTGGTTTCCTATAATAAGGACAGACAAGGTTACGAAGTCAATTATTCCAAATTTGATAATACTCTAGCTGTTGATACGCCACTGTGCTCGGGAGCAGAGCTAGCGGAATTTTATAGGATTCAAGATACTCCAAGTAAATAATATTTTCTGAATTTATTACAAATTATTTGAAGAACATATTTTTTTTTTATTTTTTTTAGTTGCTGAAAAAGGCCAACTGGGTGAACAAGATAGTTTCATACTCAAAGCGCCTTCGAAGGTTTCCGAGCAAGAAAAAACCATTGATGTCGAGGGGGAGGACGACATAAGCGAGACCCGCCCCTTTCCCACTGATTATTAATGACAAATATGAAAATAAAGAACACTCATACATAATTGAAAAATAAAATAATATACAAAATACTATACTTAATTTATGTCCTTATGAATTGCGTTGGTGAAATCGAAAATCTTCTTGAACACATTTCCCTTGAGGTGTCTATGATGCATCTTTAGCCCTCCTTCAGTGATATTGTTAATCCGAAGGAAAAAACAAAATTCACCAAAATAACATGGTTCAGAGTCAGCTTGAATCGATGAATAATTGGTGCAATTTGTTTGAAATCTGCTATAGTGATAATTAATGCAGACTTGTTCATAATCGGACCCAAAACCTAAACAAATAGAAGAAAATAAAATTTTGATAGATATGAAATTTTAGTTAGATATGAACACGTTCGCTCCCACGCGTCACATACTATATGTGACATAAATATGTAATGCAATATTGCGTTAAGTCACAGATGTGTGACATGGATGATCGGCGTTCAAATGGTAAAAAGGGTTTTTGTTTAGGATTTATCACCTCAATTCCTGGATGTCCTTAGTCCATTTATTTGCAAATATTTCCCTCTGATATGGTGTGAATCTACTTGTTTTTTTGCAAAATTTCATGCCCGTTATTTTTGTCACAACATTCTGATAATGTATACAGTCAGTTTTTATAAAGGGCTGTCAGCAGACATAGTAGAAAATCGTGTGGGAGTGAAGGTGTTAAAGAAGATTTAACCCTTCAGTGAGCGCACTTTTCACAATTTCAGGAGTGGGCGTGCGGTGGTTTTTGCACTACACGCAAAAATTTCTATATTTTCACTCTAAAATATACTGCAATAATAATAATCAGATGAAAGATAATGGGATAAAATCGATTAAGTCAATTTTATCTCAAATATAGAAAAATCAATTTTTATTTTTAAAACGCAATTGAGAATGAACGTATACCGCAACTTTGAGCGTTAATATCTAAGGACTTGGTTGGTTTTTTCCCTGTTTTGGCTGATTATAATATACAATAATTCATACTGAAACCAGTGAAATCCAGAGGAAAAAAAGTGACTTAGTCAGTTTTTTTCCTGTACCTTTCAAATACTCTTTAAATTTGTAAAGTTCATGGATAACATCCAAGTAAATCGTTGAAATAGAGTAGAATATTGCGGATTTTATTGAATCCTATTAGTATAAAATGATTTCAACGTCATTATTGAGTAGGGTAAACTAGTTAGTTATTGGACATCTGCTAGTTAATGGATGAGTTAATTTTGTTTCAAAAATGACATTTCCTACTACATTAATTCAGTAATACTGCCATAGGTACAATACTACATACAATTATATGTTAAACTAATAGCACATTTCATTTTAGACGTGTCTGAAAGGTTTTGAAAAGTCTGTCCAATAACTATTTTTATATTTTTTATTACATTGTCTTCTATTTTTAGATAATTTATAAGCAGTATTTCTTTTCAAAAAAATAATTAACTATTGTAACATCAAAACAACAAAATAACACATCACAGTATAATTTTTGCCTGCCTCATAGGTCCGCAATAAAATGTTGACATCCATAGAAAAAAAAAAGCTTAACCTCCTAGCGCCTAGTATTATAACACATAAAAATTAATTCCAGGCGTTAATGGATTAAGTATCCAATAACTGGGTGGTTTACTCTATGTTGAGACGAATAAAAAAGGTGTTATGTGATAAGCAGCATAGAATTTTCAATTTTTATCTGAAACGAAGCACAATTTTTTTTTATCTTTTTAACATTAATATCTGGAGAAATACGTAAGAAAATAAGTTAAATTTCTCTTAAGTGACAGCTGATTTTATTAGAATATTTAACGAAAAAAAAATGATATATTTTTTTTTTAAGTTTGCCATTTTATTAAAAATAAATATTTTTGAAAACGGCTACGTATTTCTTTACATGTTGATGTTAAAAAAATAAAAATAAACATAATAAAAAAAAAAGTTTTGTTTCAGGTGAAAATTATTCGCTCTATGCTGCTTACCATATGTAGTGTCTTTGTTACAGTGAAAACCCGAAATCAGTTAAAACTAGTTCTAACTAGTGAAAACTAGAAATATCTAAATTACTTTGCAAATACTAGTTTTCACTAGTAAAAACTAGTTTTAACTAAGAACTTTAGTAAAATCCCGAAAAAATGTGTGTTTTTAAAATAATTCGGGTTTTAACTGGAGATTTCAGTTAAAACTAGTTCTAACTTTAGAAACGTTTGGTAAAACTAGTTTTCACCAAAGTAATCTGTTAAAACTCGAAAAATATTGTTTTCTTGGTTTACAAACATTATTTCAAACATTAGCAAATAAAAATGGTTAAACCCAATGTTCGGAATGTTACTCCATTTTCCGTACTCTGAATATTACTCTAGTTCTCCTATTTTTTAACCGTTTTTTATGTGTTTATTATTTATTAGAATGTACCTATTATTGTTTAATACATTTTCAAATACATTATGAAAGGAATTATTCATATTTTTATTGTCAAGGTATTATCCAAATACAAGGAAAACAATATTTTTCGAGTTTTAACAGATTACTTTGGTGAAAACTAGTTTTACCAAACGTTTCTAAAGTTAGAACTAGTTTTAACTGAAATCTCCAGTTAAAACCCGAATTATTTTAAAAACACACATTTTTTCGGGATTTTACTAAAGTTCTTAGTTAAAACTAGTTTTTACTAGTGAAAACTAGTATTTGCAAAGTAATTTAGATATTTCTAGTTTTCACTAGTTAGAACTAGTTTTAACTGATTTCGGGTTTTCACTGTAACAT